>JAFCGX010000581.1:0-87129 GCA_019023105.1 Diglossa brunneiventris
TTTGCCTGAGAGCCCCTTAATTTAAATTCATAGCAATTCAGAGGGGTGGGGAGGGTTTACATTCTCCATTTAAGGGGAAGCTCCTGCCTTCCTTAGCAGACTCCTGTCTTTCCAAACCAAGACACAGCTTTAGTGTAGGCATCTAACAATGATTAACCTATTGGCTACCTATCTCCTGATCAATGTAGATTGTTTCTATCCCTCAGCTAAAGTCTTAATTTTTTAAAATTACTCATATCAACAACTGAAACATCAGTATGTGTATTGGTTTGCACAGCCTGGTTTCTGGTAGCAGGGGGGCCACAAAGTTGGCTCCTGTGAAAAGCTGCTGGAAGCCTCCCACCATGTCCAGCAGAGCTGATGGCTCTGAAGATGGACATGCTGCTGGCCAAAACTGGGCCAATGAGAGAGGTTGGTAACGCCTCTGTGATGACTTATTTAAGAAGAAAATCAAAACAAAGTCACACAGTTTTGCTTCTAGTCCGAGAAGAGGAGGAGGTGAGAACATGTGAGGGAAAACAACATGGTGACACCAAGGTCAGTGCAGAAGGAGGGGGAGGAAGTGCTCCAGGCACCAGAGCTGAGATTCCTCTGCAGTCCGTGGTGAAGACCATGGTGAAGCAGGCTGTCCCCCTGCGGCCCATGGGTCCATGGGGGATGCACAGACCCAGCTGCAGCCCATGGGCGAGGTGCCCATGCTGGAGCAGGTGGATGCCTAGAGGAAGCTGTCACCCAGTGGAAGACCTGGAGGAGAGAGGAGGTCCCTGCTTCCAGGCCGGAGCAGCCTGTCCTTGGAGACTGTAGCCCGTGGAGGAGTGACCCACGTTGCAGCAGTTTTGGGAGGACGGTCTGCCCGTTGTGGGGGTTCACATTGCAGCAGGTGTGGTATGGCTGCTGCTCATGAGAGTGGACCCACGTCAGAGAAGTTCGTGGAGAACTGTCTCGCATGGGAGGGACCCCCATGGTCTCAGAGGGGAAGGACTCCTTTCTCAGAGCAGAGGAAGAAAATCTCGGTGATGAACTGACGAAGAATGAATTGTGGTGAGGAGCAAGAAAAAGGCAATGATGAACAGGGATAGTGCCAGTGCCCAACCATCAACCATCAAGCATACTATTTCTCCTGTCCTGACCCCACATCCTGCTGGAATGGAGACCACCTGGAGGGATGTGAAAGGACAGGTGATAGTTGTCACAGACATATTTTATGAAAAGTCCTTTTGCCAGGATTTTTTCTCCTGAGAAGCTGAGAGGCCTCAGAAACGAAATGTAAACAATAATTATCTGCTGCTGTGGAATGTGGTAGGTGCATCTTTGATTGGTCTCATGTGAATTGTTTCTACTTGATGACCAATCACAGGTCCAGCTGTGTCAGGACTCTGGTCAGTCACAAGATTTTATTATCATTCCTTTCCTTTCTTTGCTAGCCTTCTGATGTCTCCTTTCTCTTTCTTTAGTATAGTTTTAATATATAATTTTCTTTTAATATAATATATATCATAAAATAATAAATCAGCCTTCTGAAACATGGAGTCAAGATTCTCATCTCTTCCCTCGTCCTGGGGACCCACAAACAGCACCACAGTTAGTAGTTAATAAAATGTATGTTTGGTATAGGGAAGGCTTAGGCATTCTAGTAATGAGTCTATATAGATTATATGGGATCCAAACATGATGCAAATTGTATGGAATAAGGGGTGGAAATTGTATTGGGTCTGACCGAGGTAAAGTTCACAGCCCTTACAGTGCTGTGCTTTGCATTGGTAGCTGGATGGGTGTTGATAACAGACCAGTGTTTTGGCTACTGCTGAGCAGCGCTGTCCCTCTGACATTCCTTCCCCCACCAAAGGCGATGGGAGTGGTCAAAGTCCTGGGAGGGGACACAACCAGGCCAGCTGATCCAAATTAGCCAAAGGGATATTCCATACCATAGGACATCAGCTCAGATATAAAAGCTAAGGGAGAGAGGAGGAAGGGGAGGCATTAGCAAGTTTTCAGTGTTTGACTTCTGGTGGAACCGTTATGCATGCTGAAGCCCTGCTTCACAGGTAGTGTCTGAACATCGCTGCTGATGGTGAAATAGAGACTGACTTTTTTTCTCTATAGCTGTTGTGCGTGCAGATCTCCGCTTATTTCTTTCTGTTATTGTAATAAAACTGCCTTATCTCACCCTGCTGGTTGTTCTCCATCTTACTCTATCCCCTGTCCCAGTGAGAAAGGGAGTGATAGAGTGACTGAGTGGGCACCGGGCACCCAACCAGGGTCAACCCACTACAGTATGTTATAAACATTATTCTCATTCTGAATCCAAAATACAGCACTGTATTAGCTACTAAGAAGAAATTAATTCTATCCCAGCTGAAACCAGGACAGGTCTGAAGCAGAAGAAAGGTTTGGACCTGTTGGAGCAAGTCCAACGGAGGGATGTGAAAATGATCAGGGTTTGCATGGCCTCGTTTTTGGTAGTGGGGGGAAGCTACAGGGGTGGCCTCTGTGAGAAACTGCTAGAAGCTTCCTCAGTGTCTGGCAGAGTCAATCCCTTGTTCTCTTTCACCAGGCAGCAACTGACAGAACAAGAGGACACAGTCTCAAGCTGTGTCAAGGGAAATATAGGTTGGATATTAGGAAAAAGTTTTTCATGGAAAGAGTCATAAAGTTCTGGAATGGCCTGCCCAGGGGGATGGTGGAGTCACCATCCCTGGATGTGTTTAAAAAAAGACTGGATATTATAGTAGAAACAGGCAATCCCCCAGCCGGGGAATAATGTGCTCTGACTCCATGATTCAGAAGGCTGAACAATTGCTTTATTAAGCTATACTATATTACACTAATAGTATATTAAATTACATACTAAAGAGATATTATACTAAAGAATACTGAAGAAAAACCTGTGACTGTCTCCAGACAGTCACGACACACGTGGATCCAATTGGTCAAGGAATCAAAACAACCTTCACCGGTGTCCAATTAACAAATCACTTTGGGTAAACAATCTACATAACACATTCCACATGTGCCAAACAACAGGGGCAGTGAATAGAGATAAGAATTGTTTTCTCTTCTTCTCTGAGCTTTTTCTGCCTTCCCCAGAAAAAATCCTTGGGAAAGTTGTGCCTGCTGCTCTCTGTGAAGAGAGCTGCAGCCACAGGACATGGCATTCTATGCCATGGTTTAGTTGAGGTGTTAGGGCAAGGATTGGACTCAATGATCTTTAAGGTCTCTTCCAACCTAGTGATTCTATGAATTCTGTGAATTCCCTGGTGGCTCTAAAGATGGATGTGCTGCTGGCCAAGGCTCAGCCAATTAGAAATGGTGCTAATGCCTCTGTGATAACATATTTAAGAAGAAAGACAAACAAAAAGCAGGTTTAATTGTGGCCAGAGAAGAGCAGAGTGAGAACATGTGACAAGAACAACTATGCAGACACCAAGGCCACTGAAGAATTAGTGCTGTGAATATAGCAGGTAAATGGTTGATATTTTAAATGATCTGTACTGGTTGAATTCATATTCTGAGATAATTTCCTAGGCAGGCATCCAAACCACAAAACTTACTATCATAATGGACATCTCATTTGAGTTCTTAACTGATGCAAAAGACTGCTGTCTTTACCACGGCATTATCTAAGAATGAAGAATCACTAGCTGTGTAGAGCAAGAAAGTTTGAAGCTTGCTAGAATTATATTAAAAAAAAAGATATATTCAGTTTTAGATTATTGTGTCCTTCTGAGCACTAAATAAACTGTCTCCTCCCCTGACCCCTGCCAAAGGGCAGTTCTCTATAAAGCAGTTTAACATTTTATCCTAAGTTTAAAAATATACAAAAAAATTAAGAACAGGAGTTATACGACAGTGTTTATAATGGGAAGCCTGAGAGGTTGATCTGTAGCATTATTGATAGGCATTAATGAATTTTAAAATAATAAAATTTATTGCAGTTTAGTTTTCATTTATAAGCAATACTATTTGCAGTGAACTTTTAAAGCAATAATATATGAAAAAAGTGGTTTTTAAAAAAAGGAAATTCCATTTGCAAATGTATTATTAAAAGTAGAAATGTAATTTTCAATAAATGGAGGCATTTTAAGCCACGTTTTTTTCATTGTTTGTTATTTTTCTCAGTCTAATCAATGGAAATAGACTGTTCGTTCCATTTATGTTCTCATTTAATTTTAAAATAATATTTTTGTGATAAACTGACAGATTCAGAAATGTCTAAATTTAGAGATAGCATAAAACCAAGTTTTATCTGCTTTGCAATAATTTATCTAATTTTTAAATGTATATTAGAATATTTCTAGTTTACAAAACTGATTTTGGAGGGCATGTAAATTTGTCATGCTTTATTTAATTATATACATCACTGCACTTTGATCTAAAGTAATAGTAGTAACGGGAGTCAAATGTTATCTGGTAGGCCTCCAGATATAAAAAAAAAAAAAAAGCTAATATTAATCTATTGACGTTGCGTCCCGATCGCAGGAGTCAATCGGCACGCGCGCCAGGAGTGGCTGCTTTCTACCTCTGCCGCCGGCAGGCAGGATCGCGGTTCGGCCACTGGCTGGGATCCCGGACCGCCAGGAGCAGCTGATAAATGTAGACCCAACGCCGAAGGATCGGGGCAAAGGAAAAAGGAAGGACTCTTTGCTTGCTTCTTCGAGCTGCTTTATTTCTTTCCTGCGCAGAAGCAGTGCCGGGGTGGCACCGCGTGGGATCGGCAGGGTGGCACAGGAGTTATTATTTCCCCGCGGCAGGAGCAGCGCCAAAGCGAGGCAGGTGATGCAACATTCACGGGCAGCGGCAGCGGCCGCACAAGCGATCTCTCCGCGGCAGGAGCCGCAGCAGCGCAGGTGACAGCGGGGCTTTTCGGCGGCAGGAGCCACGGCACGCCGAGGCTGCAAACCGCTGTGCTGCGCCAGGCGGGTGCCGGCGGAGCGTGGGTGCTGACAGCTCAAAGAGGTCGCAGTGGCAAAGGGCAGGAAATAGAGAAAAGCAGCGGCTTTTATGGAGGTGGGGGTGGAATCCCGGGAGGAGACCATCTAGCGAATCAATGGCTGGATAGGAGGGGTCCGGGGTGAAAAATGTAAACATAACCTGGAGCGAGAAAGTCACATACCAATGGCAAAAGGGAAAAATCATGACTGACAGTGAACCTTCTGGGCAAAGGGGTGTAACAAACCATGACAGACAATCTACAGGGGCAGGATTTTTGAGGATAGACAGGGGAAAATCTGGAATTATCATAACTGCCACTGCGAGACAGGGGGCAAACAACTTTAGGCAGAGACTAAACATATTCTTCAAACCCTCACTGCTATAGGCAGGGAGAGACCAAATATCTTCAAACCCCCACTGCCACAATTTATAGCATTTCTGACAGTCTAGAGTTACTTGGGAGCATCAGAAAAGAGTTCTGTTTATCTAAGTGAATAATATACTTTAATATTGCAATCGTTTCAAAGAACCAGAAGTTCAAATTGTAAACTTCATACAATGGTTGAAGAAAATGTGATATGGGGAAAAGGGAAGCTAATTTATACTTTGATTCATACTACTCATTTATTCATTATTTTCAAAGATGTCTTGGTTCTCTAGCTCAGTGGACACCAAAGTGCA
The DNA here is from genome assembly GCA_019023105.1 of Diglossa brunneiventris. Taxonomy (NCBI): domain Eukaryota; kingdom Metazoa; phylum Chordata; class Aves; order Passeriformes; family Thraupidae; genus Diglossa; species Diglossa brunneiventris. Next base: position 5,614 of record JAFCGX010000581.1, read on the forward strand.
GTGCATGCACCCCGTGGGGTTTGCAAGATAATCCACAGGGGAACAGGAAGAAAATAATCTTGTCTTGTTAAAAAATAAAATAAATTTAAACTAAACTTTAAACAATGTTTATTTCATCCTTATATGATCCCTTTTTAATTTCCATTTTTGTGTATGTTATATAATGTACATAATATATTAGTAGAGCAGTAAATGTATATAATTTATAAATAAACATAAATATATTGTGAAATAAAACAGGGCAGGAGACTTTTTCTTTTTTTAATGCCTTTATTAAAAGTGATCAGCTCAAGATTGGGAAGCTCAACAGGTCTGTAGTCTCCGTCGTCTCTCCCATCTCTCCCAGGGTGACTCGGAGGAGGAGGATATGCGCAGCTCTGTCTACTAGGGGCAGAGCTGGGGGTCCAGTACTCGTGGGAGCTTCTGGGCGTGACCCCAATCTCTCTCCACTGCCTCCCGGCTCCGGGTCTTGGTTTAAGATGACTTCTTTACTCAGGGCGAGGGGCACAAAGGTTTTCAGCATCTCTGCAGGCTCAGCATTCTGTTCCTCACATCCAGGCATCACTCTAATTTCTTAATTCTGCATTGGCTGGTTGTTTTTGGGGTCTTTTTGGTAAGTTTGACACTTCCTGTGGCATGCTGGTCCCAAAGTTAATATGCATATTTTGATGCCCCTCCCCCTCCCATGTCTCCTCCCCTCACTGTCTGGGGAGAAGTGCAATTTAGCCTCAGGCAGGGTTTTACCAATACAAAAGGAGCAATTAGTTACAACGACCCGTGATTACAATAACAAAACAGGTAGAATTCCACCTCGGCACCAACTAGTCTGATTTTGCAACTCTTTTTTCTACAAAAAAATTGGCAGAATTTTGTTTATAACATATTGAAGGTGCATACTCAAAAGATTTTTACTGATGAGTCGTGCAAACAAAAACATTTGGACACCACTACACTAGCTTTCTACTTCCAACCCAAACTCTCAATCAATCATTTCAGTTCCCCCTTGTTCTCTGATTAAAGGCCCGTTTACTCACTGAAGTAAGAAAAATGTTCTTTCAGCCGTCTGGAAGTGCTCTGGTCATCACAGTACTTAGTCATTGTTATTATTATATGCTGTATCACATCCTCATAGTTTAGTTTGTCCCATTCACTTCCATAGTCTTTCTTGATGGTTTCCATGCAGAAATACTCACTCCAAAATTATTTTCCTGTAATGCTATAGCTAATGCTATAGGTGTGGTCAAGTGCTCTTAAGTCTTTTCTTCCTTCAAAACTTATTTCAGATACTTTCTGTAACAGTTAGTTCTGCTACATGTAGTTGATTTACCTCCTCTCTCCTTTGCATCTAATGTAAGATTATTAAATGTTCTCCTTTTTCTTTAAATGCATTTCTTACCTTAGCTAAAGAATCAGTGCTTATGCTGTTACTGTATAAAGGATACATTGATCCAAATTCCCAAATGAGCAGAAACAGGCATTGATTCAATTTCTATAAAAGAAACTGTGTGAAAATTTGTGATCTGGGATCATCTGTCATCCTTGATTAATAATTAATATATTCATCTGTATATTTTTTTTTAGAGGGATGGAGTTTTTCTGAGTTGTAATTTGCTTTTCATAAGTCTTAATCTATCAATTTAGAATTCTTTAATATCGACATTTAATGTGCCCAGATCTGATCTGTAGGAAGAGTGTACACATGGAGCAGTGATGGTGAGGAATCAGAGAAACTGCTGATTGGTCACTTTCAGTGCTGCTTGTACATGTGGCAAAAGAAATTCCATTAGTCCAGGCAGTCAATTGCCTCATTATAAAAGCTCCATTTACAAATAGGGACAGTGCTTATATGTGTTTAAGAATTGAGTCCTATTGATGTAGTAATGCATAATGACAATAACTGGTCATTTTACAACACTAATGTAGGCTCATCCAAGTGCTTAAGTTTCAGTAAACCTACATAATTGAACATATTCTTTCATTTGTTTGCTTGAATTAAAAGGAAAAATGGTTTATTACCAAGAAAAAAGATTAAACTTGACTATTTTTTCAGATTTAAATAAAAATTATTGTGAATTGATAAAATTAGAAAAAACCAGCATTATTCTTTATTTGTCAACCCTATGCATTTTTTTAAATTGCAACAGTATAAAAGACTGTAATTCCACTGTTCCGTTCAAGTCCTTCAGACAGTCTTGCTAAGGCAACTTGCAGAACAATATCTTCTCATGATCTAGTTCATCAAAATTACTCCATTCATGTTAATAAGTGCTAAGTCTTCATAAAATTAGTCAGTTATTATAATGCACTCAGTATTGTCAAGTTGCCAGTGAATTATGTTGCCATTGCTTGAGTAAGTAGAGCTAGTTTCTTTTTTGCATCCCACATGCCCCCATCCCCTGATGGTTAGGGCAACAGAGCAACAGGCTAGGTTGCAACCTAACCTGGAAAATGGCAATGACTCTCATAAATATTAGGATGAAGAACACAAGTTGATATTGAGAGTAGTTGCTGAATCATGTAGTGATACATAAGTGTTATCTAGGTCCAAACTGTTCATGTTGGCTTGATCTTTTTAAATGCAGACTTCATTGTAATAGCAAAGCTACTACATCCATGGTATATTAATATGAGCACACATGTATATTTTCTTCTGCCATTACATTGTATTTGTGAATCTGAAATTGCTTTTTTGACCTGTGGCTCTTTATCTTTTTTGATAGGAAAGAGTGGCCCTGAATGTAAGCACTGCAGAGCTGACCCAGATAAGGAATGTCACTTTTGCTCCTGTTATTTGTGTGGTGGAAAACAGGATGCTCACACGCAACTTCTTTGTGATGAATGTAATATGGCTTATCATATATACTGCTTGAACCCTCCATTAAGCAAGATACCAGAAGATGAGAATTGGTAAGTATACAAAGATTATTTACTTATGTCTATTCACATTCTACACAAGGTACCTCTGTTATTTGCAACTAGAAATATTACTGAAGAACTTTTACACATCTGGTGTGTTTGTTATCCTTGCACTGTATGTAACCATATTTCCATATAATGTTAAGATTCTATTTATAAATATAATTCATAAACCACTGGTATTGAGCATTGCCTTGGTTTGAAAAGACAGGTGTCTACAAAGGAAGGCAGGAGATTCTGTTGAAATGGAAAATGTAAACCTCCTCTCTCCAAATTATTATAATTTTGAAATTAAGGGGCTGTCAGGCAAAGATATGGGAGTAGGAATAACAATTCTTTATTAGGAAAAATAAATAAAAATGCAGTAATACAAAACAACACTGACAGAGTCAGAATACGACCTGATATCCTGCTGGTCAGGGTGTTGGTAGCAGTCCCAATTAAATAGTGGCTACAGTTCTCCTGGAGTGACAGATGTAGTTCTGCTGAAGCAATGATCCTATAGAAAGGGTGTAGTTTTCCGCTGAAGGTCCAGTGGTGGTATAGATAGGCCTGGTCTTCCTCTGAAAATCCAGTGGGAAAAGGCTGCCTATGGTGTTCCAAGTCTCAGATTATATCCAGGTAGGAATGCTTGGCTCCTCCCCCTGGGTGGAGCATCTGACAATGGGATGATGTAATTTTATCAGTCATGCAGTGACACTCAGTGGCCCATTAACAGAAGATATCTCCCCAGAAGGAGGATAGGTCATGGAAGAGATAAAGAAAAATACCCCATCTGGCTTTAACAGCTGACCCATTAACAGAAGATAACTGCACCACCTGGTTCTAACAGATGGCAATAGAATACACACCCCGGCCACATCTGGCATGCAACCTAAGACAATCATTATTGATCATTACAGAATTTCAGAAATTAGATTGTTCAGTTTATAACCTCTGGGAGATTGATGTTATTAGACTTAATGCTACCTGCAGGGGTGCTTCCCCAACATTTTGTTTTATTCAGCCTTCATTGTTGGTTCTCCTTTTCTTTCCCCTCAATTTCTGCCCTTATTGCTGGCACCTTGCCCTTCCCTTATTCTATTGCTGCCTCATTATTTTTTTCTGCTGTAAGAAAACTACTACCAGATTTCTCCCCATTTCCAGTTACTACTGCCACCAGCAAGAAACCCAAACTAGTACACCTTGGTGGACTCAACTAACTCCATTCTGAGCTGACTCTGCATCGAGCCAGTGTGAAAAACGCCAATCACTTGTTTTAAAATTTTAGAAGTTTAATAGTAATAAAATCGTTATAAAAATAGCAATATAATTAGAGTAATAAAAATTTGGACAATTACGATTAGGACAATACAAGACAATAAAAACAAAGAATTATGGACAGTCCGGGTACCTCTTTCTGGGCAAAATAAGCCCGAAAAAGGACACATGTTAACAGAGGATTAACCCTTAAAAGCAATAGCCTGTTGCATATTCATACACATCATTCATGATGCATAAATTCCATTCAAACAAAGAATTCTGTCTGTGTCACAGACATCTTTTGTGAAAATCCTTTTCTTTAGGATTTTTCCTTCTGAGAAGCTGAGGCCTCAGAAACAAAATGTAAACAATGATTATCTGCTGCTGTGGAATGCAACAGGTGGGTCCGTGAATGGTCTCGTGTGGATGTTTTGATTCAGTGAGCAGTCACGGCAGAGCTGGCTCTCTCTCTCGGTCCGAGCCAGCTGCTTTTGTTATCATTTTTTCTATTCCATTCTATTCTTAGCTAGCCTTCTGAGGAAACCTTTCCTTCTATTTCTTTTTAGTATAGTTATAATGTATTATATATATATAATAAAATAATAAATCAAGCCTTCTGAACATGGAGTCAACATTCTCATTTCTTGCCTCATCCAAGAACCCCTGTGAACACTGTCACATGTCTGGTCAGTGTCAACTTCTTCCTCTGAATCCTAACAGCGTCTTCAGGGCTGAGCAAGGCGAGAAGAACTCTATAAGAGAGCAATAAATTCTTTTTCTCTTGAAAGATTTAGGTGTCCTATGGCTGCTATCTCAGTGCGAGTCCTCTCTTAAAAAAAGTATCTTACATAGCATAGTTTCTATTTTAACATTATGTTATAACTTAAAACTATATTTAACACACTACTTAAGAAAATTATTACAACATAACTTTCTAACATAACACATATAATATTCATTTCAATATTTGCAAAAATCCAATCATAAAATACATATTTTTCACAGCCAGCATCAGCTAATTGGAGATTGGTGCTTGAGCTCCATGCCACATCTCACCTGTATCCGTTAGGTGGAATTCACACCATTTGTTCTTATAACCTGCTTGAAAAATATATCAAATGCTAATATGAAATGCTAATCTTTTATAAGCGACTTAAAAATACAACTTAATTCTAAAGTTTTACATTATGAATACACCAATAGATGTCTATATACGTTTTAAGAAAAACTTTGAACTGCATTTTGTGATAGATTTCAGTGGAACTGCACACTTCATATAAAATATTTTAAGTACTTTAGAAGTTTAACATTCTACAAAGTAAATAACTTATTGAACTATATTATATCAGCTACCTCATATTGAGTAAGTTTGTTTATAGTTCAGTGTCTAATACTCTACCTTTTTCATGGGCTAATATATTTCAGTTTCCCCAAACTCCAGTTATATTTACACATATGTGCAACTTCAATTATGACATTTGGTGTGGGTTTTTTCATTGTGTATATGTGCAGAATGAGATGCTTCTGCTGATTTAAAAGGAAATAGACATTTCTTTTTGAATATCCTGAACTGAAAAGAATTTTACTCATATTTTCTCTGTTTGGAGAAACTGCTGAATTTGAACACTATCTAGAAAATAGTGCAAATATGTATGATTGTTGGAACTAAATATAACAATTACTGTCTGTGTGCTTCCAGTTTCTTGTATATGCAAAACAATTGTGAACACAGGTATATATCCTCTTTATTCAGCAGTCTTTTTTGGGTGGCATGTGAATCCAAACTACCTCCAGGTTTTCTACTTTTATGCACAGATGACTAATCTGCCCCAACATCTCTTCACTTCCTACTTATTGCTTATGGAAGTGGGCTGAAGATCTTAGTGCTTCAAAGTCCTGTATTGGAAAGTGTTCTGTGCTGTAGTGCTTCAGAGTTGGTCACTGTCCTTAAACAGTTTTCTTTTGTGACTGTGCTTGACTTTGGGTATAACAAATGACTTGCCAGCCATTCAGGTGAGCAAGGGGTGATCACAGGGCCATTTGCAGGTGATTTAAACGGCTCTGGTGAGCACGGCCAACGGGATAAGGCAAACAAGCAGTGTGGCACTGCAGTTCACGAGGTAGTTCACGCAGGAAGGGCGCAGACAGCCTCCCAGCTCGTGGTGGAAGGCTGTATGTTAGGTGGGTATGGTGTTTTGTCTGTTTTTCAATTTTTTTGTTTTTCTTTTTCCTCAACTTGACTAGATCCAGCAATGGTTTACAAACCATCAAAAGCCATTGGTGCTGCTGCCAGCAAGAGTACACAAACAGAACCCCCCAAGGACACAACTGTCCAGGTCACTGGCTGCAGGAAGTGTCTGAGCCTGGTGTTAGTATCAGAGGACAGAGCAAAAGATACCTGTGTGCAGAGTGAGCAGGTGAATGATCTGCTCTGTCTGGTGGCAGACCTTAAGGAAGAAGTGGAAAGATTAAGAAGTATTAGAGAAAGTGAAAGAGACTGGTGAAGTTAAACCCTTCCAACCCTGAGAGAAGCTCAGCAGGAGTCAGAGGAGCCCTGCTCCTCTTACCATCTGGCAGAAAGAGGAGACCTAGTAGATGGGGGGGGAATGGAAACAGGTCCCTGCTCAGGGAGGTCAAAGAATCCCCTCCTACTGCCATTACCTTCTCGGGTGCCCTTACAGAATAGATACGAGGCCCTGGATCCAGAAAGTCAGGCAGATGACACGTAAGAAAATAATCTGTCTGGACAATCTGCCAGTTGCACTTTGTCTGTCAGATGGATCATAGCCTCAAGTATTAAGAAGAAAAGAAGGGTAGTTGTAGTAGGTAACTCCTTTCTGAGGGGAACTGAGGGCCCTGTATGTCGACCAGACCCATTCTACAGGGAAGTCTACTGCCTCCCTGGGGCCCGGGTATGGGATATTACCAAGAGACTCCCTGAACTAATTCAGCACTCTGATTATTACCCACTGCTGGTTGTCCAGGTTGGCAGTGACGAGGACAACAAGAAGGGTACCAGGGTAATTAAAAAGGACTTCAAGGCTCTGTGTAGATTGGTTGATGCGACAGGAGTGCAGGTGGTGTTCTGCTCAGTTCCTTCAGTAGCAGGGATGAATGATGAAAGGAACAGGAAAATCCATCTTGTTATCAATTATCAGCTTAAAGGCTGGTGCCATCAGGGGAATTTTGGGATTTTTGATCATGGGGCAATTTTTACAGCACCAGACATGCTTGAGTCAGGTGGGCTCCATCTATCTAACAAGGGTAAAAGGATTCTAGCCCATGAGGCTGATTGAGAGAGCTTTAAACTAGGTTTGAAGGGGGGAGGGGATAAAACCAGGCTCTCCAGAGATGAGACCAAGGGTGGTAAGCCAGAGTCAGGGGTGAAATCAGCAGCTCAACTGAAGTACATGTACACTAATGCACACAGAATGGGTAACAAACAAGAGGAGGTGTAAGTCATTGTACAGAAGGAAAGTTATGACATAGTCGCCATCACAGAAACATGGTGGGATGACTCGCATGACTGGAGTGCTGCAATGGATGGCTACATACTCTTCAGAAGAGACAGATGAGGTAGGAGAGGTGGAGGGGTGGTTCTGTGTATTAGGGAGTCTCCTGATGCTACAGAACTTGAGATTAATGATGATATGATTGAGTGCCTATGGGTAGGAATCAGGGGGAAGGCCAACAAGGCTGACATCCTGGTGGGAGTCTGTTATAGACCACCCAACCAGGATGAAGAGTTGGATAAATTATTCTATAAGCAACTGGAGGATGTTTCATGATCACCAGCCCTTATTCTTGTAGGAGACTTTAACCTGCCAGATGTCTGCTGGGAACTCAGCAGAAAAGAGGTGGTCTGGGAGATTCTTAGAGTATATGGAAGAGAGCTTCTTGTCACAGCTGGTGAGACAACTGACCAGGGCTGGGGGTCCACTAGATCTGCTGTTTACAAACAGAGAAGGGCTGGTGCCAGATGTAGTAGTCAGAGGGCATCTGGGGTAAGGTGACCATGAAATAATAGAGTTCTCAATATTTGGTGAAACAAGGAGGGGAATGTCTTGGAGTGATTTGTGATGATAGTCTATTCCATGATCCTCCACTTTATGCTGAAAAGTGGTTATTGTATCTTTAAGGTGTGCCCACGGGAGGGGGAAACTTAGGGCTCTTTGTCAGGTTTTTTCAAAGCCTCACTTCCCAGGCATCTGGGGTGCGGTGCAGTTTGGTTTTGCTTGGTTAGCTTGGTTTTGTTGGCCCAGGTAAGAAGTTTTTCCTTTTTCTGGCCTTGGAGAAGCTGCAGCAGCAATCCTTCAGCTACCTTTTGAGATGAACTGGACAGCTTGTTAGTCCGAGACCAGAGAAATGGAACTGGCACGAGAGGGGCTGCTCCATTCCAGTCCCAAACCTCGGGAAGCCGAGCCAGGGAGACAAAGCACACCAAGAAGCTCCAGCCCATCTGCTTCGTCTGTTGTGGAGAGGATGTCGATGCCAGAGTCACCAGATTTTCATCTACTGCTCAAAGTGCTGCATGAAGCTCCTGTTTGTTTGGGGTTTTTTCACTGAGAGATAAGCTAGTGCCATCTTGTTGCATGTGTTGTGAGTGGGTATTTTGGGTTTTTGTTCTGGTTGGGGGGGGGCTGTAAGGTCTGACAGTTTAATAACTAGCATTTATTTACTTACTTTTTTTTTTCCCCTTTGCCTTGTGGGCATTCTGACATTTTAATAACTAGCATTTATTTACTTACTTTTTTTTCCCCCTTTGCCTTGTGGGCATTCTGTTTGTTAATAAACGGTTGGGATTTTTTTCAGTTTCACCCATTAGTATTAATTTCCTATTGGTGGAAAGGGATTGTTGGAACCCTTTTAGAGGAGATGCCTCATTCCAGAGTTTCTCCTAAATTTGTCTCAAAACTGCAACAGCATGTGTACTTATCCATATGTATTGGCAACTCTGGCTCTGGTATGTATCTTTTTCACATCAGGGACATGAATCAGGATTGTCATATTGATATACCCTGTGCTAATGATTTATGAAAAGATAACATCAGGGGCAATGAGAGTGATTCAATGGAATCTACTCCACAGCAGGTACTGTAAAGTAAAGCAAAGCACACTTTTATTCATGCTAGAGAACATGTAGGGGTTAACACTTCCATGTATATGTCTGGCTGTGGTTCATTTTACACAGACTTTTATACTTCTAAAATTCTGGCATCTGCCCTTGTTTGTTTGCTTTTCTAAAAGTTGCATTTTGATGTCGTAGTTGATACCGTCACATTACAAAACAACACTCCATTTTCAGACAGCTTCAAACCTGTTTTTATTATAGCATGCATGCTTTTTATACATTCTTACAAAACTCATAACTTTACACTTTACTCATTGGTCAGGAAAGACAAACAAAGTGCTTATTGGAATAGACAGTTGCAGGTTTCTCTTATTTATCCTTCTTTCTTTCTTGGTTTCTATGTCAATGACCTTGGTAGAAAATTCTTTTAGGGGTAAACATGGATCCTCTTATCAAACTTCTCTCTGGCTCACAGAAGTCGCTGTAAAACCTCTTTCACATTTTAAGGGTTGGGGTCTTACATAACTTGTGGATTCTTTATCTTGGGGTTACAAACACGGCATTCAGTACAGACCTAACTTTACTATTACAAAACTTATATTCTTGTTTATAGCTGTGCTTTATTGATTACGTCCTTCTGTTTCCTATCTATTACAGCATAACCTATTTTTCTAGTCTTTTGTGTCAGTTGCCTTCTTATCTTCTTGGCCCACCAGGGCTGGACCCTTGCTTACAGAACTTAGACACCACAGTTGCATTTAAGCCTCTTCCTTTCTGTATCCTTAACCCACCAGGGATAGACCCTGTTTTGCAGAAGCGGCAGCAGTTACATTCAAGCCCTTCCCTTCTTATCTCCTTAGCCCACTTAGGGATAGCTCCCTGTTTGCAGAAGTGGTTACAGTTATGCGCAGCAGTCACACAATTCTAACTTATATCTTAATTCTTTTTATACCCTAATTATTTTGCTAACTTATACCTATGCTAAGGTGCTTATGCCAAGTGAGGTCTGTGTTTCAAGAGTTATTTGGGATATGTATTCTCTGCTGTTTCCCCATCATGGTCTTGGTAGCCTTTTTTGGGTGTTTATTATTAATTATACCCAGTCTGTTTGGGGAGAGTAGGGGATGATTTTTCCCAGCCTTTTACCTCCTTCTTCCCCTTCATATCTGTCACGTCACCTTTTGAGAATGTTCAGTTTCCTCTGGATGTTAAAGATATCACTTTTTTGTTGTTGCATCTGTTAGGTTTGTTAGGTCTCCTCTACAGTCTGCAGCATGTTTAGAATTAGGGCTGAGATTTCCAGAGGGGTTGTTGAGACATCTGCCTCAGTGGTGGAAAATCATGAGTGGCATTCCTGGGAGTGAAGAGGCAAGATGGATGGCATCAGATACCTACCAAGGTCATCAACAAGACAACAGTGATGTCTCCACTGACCAGCAAGAAGGAAACACAAGCTTTCCTAGGCACCATAGGTTTCTGGAGAATGCACATTCCAGTGTACAGTAAGGAATTTCAGTCTTTCTTGGAGCCTTTGGCAGAAGGTGCATGGTGAGACTCGCGGCTGACCACGAGGATTCTGGAGCTGAAGCTATAGAGGGTCTGATGTCAACGACACCTCGACAGAGGAGATCCTGGCAGCCTATGAAGGAGTTTAAGCTGCCTCAGAAGAGATGGGCACTGAAGCACAGCTCCTTCTGGTACCCCAACTACTAATACTAGGGTGAATGTTCAAAGGAAAGGTTCCTGCAACACATCATGCCACAGATGTGACCTGGAATAAATGGATTGCCCTAATGACACAGCAAGCCCAGATAGAAAATCCTAATCGCCCTGGGATCTTGGAAGTCATCACAAACTGGCTAGAGGGTGAGAGTTATGGATTATCATCAGAAGAGGAAGAAGACCAGGTGACGTGCTGAGGAGGCCCTCCCATATAACCAGCTGCCAAAGAGTGAAAGATGGTACGCCCTCTTCACTGACAGATGCTGCCGCATTGTGGGGAGCAGTAGGAAATGGAAAGCAGCTGTATGAAGCCCTACATGGCGAGTTGCAGAAGCTACTGAAGGACAAGGTAGTGTTGAGGATTAGTACGTGACCAAAGTCACACAGACTTGGTGCAGGTGTCTAAAGTTGGGAAATAGCAGCTCCGCTAACGAGCTTGATTGTAACAAGGCCGTTGTGGCCTTGGATAGAGATATGAGGCTAAAAACAGCCTGAGAAGAAGAAGGTTTAATTTCTAAGGAATGTAAGCACGGGGTGGACCTGACATGTACGAAATAACCAATAGATGGATTAAGTTACAGAATATGCATTAGCTTATTAATTACTGTATAAAAGTCTGACACTCTAATCAATAAATGAAGCTTGCCGATCTTTCATAATGAAAGCCGCTCTTCCCGCGCCGTTGACAACAAATGGCTACCTGAACAGGGACTCTATAGAGGGCCAGGACCCTACAGAGGGCAGAACCCCACAGGGGGTGAAGAGTGGAGCCACGGTCCGGCGTAGTAATTGAGGTCAGCTCTGGTGCAGCATGGAGGGCAAAAGAGCTGGGGAAATAGGCCAGTCTCCGCGCCCCGGTGATCCTAAAGAGGTGTCCGGCTGACGACGCTGCCGACGTCTTGTAAGGGCTGCAACAACGCGCTGACGTAGGTATGGAAAGACAAGCAGCGTATGATTTTTAAATGCTTTTTATAAAAGCAAAGATTAAAGGGTACAGACCTGGGAAAGGAACTTCCAGGATTGTTAGCGTATGAGGTAGCAAAAGGGTGTTTTGCAGACCCTAATCAGGTCTTTGAGGAGGCAGAATAGCGTAGATTTGGAGATAAGCTGTGAGAAGCTGTGTTAGATAATTGTAAAACTGCTCCGCACAGTTTAAGAATGCCTGTTATGCCTGTTTCCATCGGGGAGGTGGGGCCCCTAGATGTAGTTCTTCCTATCCCCTTTCTTCAGCTACGAACACGGTATTTTGCCGGCCAGTTCTAACTCAGCGGCGACTGTTTCGCGTTCCCCCCCCTCCCGCAGCTCCGTTCGCTGCGCGGCTTCCCCGCGTCGGCTCCGTGCTCGGCGGCCGCTCCGTTCGCGTCCGCCCCCCCGCACCTCCTCTCGCATCTCCGATTGCTCCCCCCGCGGGTTCCCCCGCGGCAGTTTCGCTACTCCCCCCGTGGTTTTGTCCGTGCTTTTGCGGCCGCTGCCTCTGCTCGCCCCCCCTGCGGCTTCGCTGCTCCCTCAGAGCCTCCACTGTAGCGGGGGATGCCCCCCCCCCTTCAGCTTCGGCTTACAGAGACAGAGGGGGAAAAGCCACCGAGTAGCGAGTGTTAGTTAAACAGCAGGGGTCCCTGAATATATGCATAGAGCACTGTTAAAACAAAGTGCCTGCAAAATCTCAATTCCACTACTAAAGGTATTTTGGTACTTAAACTGTTGAAAAAGCATTAGAACAAATAGCACAGATACCAGTGAAAGATTTAAGAAGTAGTTTGAAGGAACAGGCAGTGAAAAAGTTAGGGAATAGTTTAAGAGAACAAACACAAGCAACGTAGTGTCAGATGTCAGCAGCCTCTTGCTCCCTTACAAACGTCGTTAAATCAGCCACAAAGACCTTTACGACTCCGTTGTCACCGCTGTGAAATCGCTAAGCATATGCGGAATGACTGTACAAAGTGAGCTGTCTGATGCCGATGCTGCAGGTCTGACACACACAGCAATCCAGCCTGACAGCGCTTCTCGAGAAACAGGAAAGTGACCACGCCGCAGAATCTCCGTGCTCCGACACAAGTGGCAGACCAGAAACTGAGTGTCTTCTCAGCACAAACGTCTCCTCGCTCTGCTCTACAACCAGCGAGAGCCTCAGCTTAGACCTGGCAACCTCAATAGACTGTACCCTGATAGACTGTAAGCCAGCGTATCCCTATGGGAATCAAAAGACCTATTACACCAGGTGGACAACCTGTGAGAGCATTATTAATGGAACGTTCTTCTGCTAGCATGCTGGGACTTAAAGTACTTGTTAGATTAATTGATGCTGACTACACCAGAGAAATACAAATAAGGGTTCAAACACTATTTGCACCACTGTTTATTCCAGCTGGATCCCAGATCGTTCAACTCACTGCCTCAACTCACCAAAAGAGTTTTACCACTTAACGAAAGGCAGCGTAGTGAAAGTGGTTTTGGTTCCACAGAGACAATAGCATTGCTGGCAGTAGATTTAAAGCGTCGTCCTATGTCACCCTGGTTTTTTAAGATTTTCTAGGCCTTCTGATATGGACATTCTTGTGGTGAACTTTTTCAGACACTTTCTGTAAATAACTGATTGTTTTGTCTTCTTTTATGGAGGAGGACAAAGTTGATGGACTGTTGGTTTGACCAGTGTCATTGGAGAGGTGTCCCTATCACCCTCCAATCCTCTGTCACTTTTGGAAAACTATAAATGTTGGAGTCAGGGAAATAAACTTCCTCTTCCTTCCTTCACCTGAAGAACAGTGGTGTGCTTGCATTCTTTCGTGTCCGATAGTGACAGTCCTAAAGAACATATTGACGTTCAGTATCAAGACTCGTTTAAGCAGCTCATTTACACCCACAACAGCAAAGTGCAAAGCCTAGACCTTCTGAAAAACCTGCAGGCAGCCCTGGCCATGCCTGCACTCGGTGTACGTCACCTCCAGAGTGTGAGGCAGCCCGCGCGGCACTGAGGCCGGCTGTCCCTGCACCTTCCTGAAAGTGCCCTGGAGCCTGGAACGGGCACCCCCCGTGCCGAGGGAAGAAAACTGCCTTCTTTGCTGCTACTGCTACTACTGCCACAGGACCCTACTCACCATTCACCACAGTACAGAAAAGATGCATAGCACAGAAGTTATCTTGGAAAGAGTGATGAAAATTGGAGAACATCACTAGTGGGACATTTGGTTTGGGTAGTCATCAACTGCAACAAGCATTCTAGACACAATGTTACTCTTTATTGTAATTTTTGTGATTTATGTTGTATTATTCTTATTGTTAAATATAGTTCCATATGTTAGACTGTGTATACTAGCTAGACATGTATTGCTGTGGCACAGATCTCCTCACCTATAATATTGTTTTATCATGTTCAAAACAATCTTTAAAAAACACATTATTTAGGTAGCTTGATCAAGAAATTCCATCAACTTAAAATTGGAGCATGTTACATTTTTGTTTATAGGCACAGAGGCAAGAGGTGACCAGATTGCCAATTTGTCAGTTCCCAGGAACTGCTGCTGTCTGGACAAAGCCAGACAAGTAGAACAACATTTTTATTATTGAGCTTTCAAAGAAAATTGTTCTAACTTAATATTTTAGAGTTAAGCTTATAAGTAAGTTATAAAGAATTTTATATCTGTTCTATTTCTATAGTAAATTCTATCCATTGCTAAGTAGTTAAGTTAAATTCTCTATTAAGTGCCATTAAATGTTAAATACCGTTAAAGTTAAGTGTTGTTATGTCCTGTTAAGTTTAACTGCAGTTAAATTCATTTCTGTTAAGTTTAAGTGTTATTAAGTTTAAGTGATAAGTTCTGTTAAGTTTAAATTATATTAGGCTTAAGTTATGTAGAATATAAAGTCAGTAGAGTTCAGTTAAAATTAAGTTTTGTTAAAGTTAAAGTCTGTTAAACTTAAGTTCTACTAAAGTTAAGTTCTGTTAAGTTTAAGTGAAGTTAAATTTAAGTGATGCTAAAGTTAAGTTCTGGTAAAGTTATGTTACATGTAAGTTCTGTTGATTTGAAGCTCTGTTAAAGCTACCATTATAGTAGACATTATAGTTTTGTTAATAGTACTAGTTCTGCCTTGTGTTTACATGTGCTTACAGAATATGATACAAAAAGAAGATATCTGCTACCTTTAATCAAATATTGCTTGTGCCAAAAGAAAAACAGGGGAATTGTTGAGGATTAGTACGTGACCAAAGTCACACAGACTTGGTGCAGGTGTCTAAAGTTGGGAAATAGCAGCTCCGCTAACGAGCTTGATTGTAACAAGGCCGTTGTGGCCTTGGATAGAGATATGAGGCTAAAAACAGCCTGAGAAGAAGAAGGTTTAATTTCTAAGGAATGTAAGCACGGGGTGGACCTGACATGTACGAAATAACCAATAGATGGATTAAGTTACAGAATATGCATTAGCTTATTAATTACTGTATAAAAGTCTGACGCTCTAATCAATAAATGAAGCTTGCCGATCTTTCATATTGAAAGCCGCGTCTTCCCTCGCCGTTCGACAACAAGGTAGAACCAGTCAAATTGCAGAGTTGAAAGCTGTCCAGCTGGCTTTCAACATTGCTGAGTGCAGTGGCCAACACTCTACCTCTACACTGACTCGTGGATGGTAACAAACACTGAGGGGAGGGTGGCTGGAAAGATGGAAAAGGCCAATTGGCAGTGTAGAGGAAGACCAGTCTGGGCTGCTGAAGAATGGCAAGGCATTGCCACTTGGATAGAGAAGCTACCTGTGAAAGCCCTTCATGTGGATGCCTGTTGCAGCTGGAATTGCTGCTAATCAAGTCCAGGGTAAGGAAGCAAAAAGGGCCTTTGCATGGTATCCATAGATGTTTAATTCAGCCGTGTGGTAAGATGTTAAGGGTCCAAGGGCACACTCATGGGGAGAGTCCAGGTTTCTGTGTCCCCAGAGATAGGGGCTGAACAGTGGTATTGGGGCAGTACAAAGATGAGTGACAATGGGGGAATAGGGAGGGAGTGGCTGAGGGACATAGGAACAAGGGAAGGAGCCAAGGGGGTCTTAACAGCTTTTGAGGGAAGTTTCTTGTGTCTCCCTACCCAGGGAATGCCTCTCAGGGTCTCCACAGATGCCCATGTCACCAAGTCAGGCTAATGAGGAGCACTGAAACAACGAACAGGTGGATCAGGCTGCAAAAATCGAGGTGTCACAGACAGATTTGGATTGGCAACTGTCATGGTTTGACACTTGCCCAATACCAGGCACCCACAAGAGTCGCTCACTCACCATCCCCTGCCACAGCTGAGCAGAGGAGAGAAAAAAATTAATGAAGGCATCATGAGTTAAGGACCAGAAGAAAATACTTCAAGGGCAAAGCAAGCTCCACTTCAGTTGCAAAGTGAATTTATTACTAACAGAATCAGAGGAGGATAATGAGAAGTAAAATAAGCCTTTAGAACACCTTTTTTTTCCCCCAGCCCTTCTCTCCTTCCCACCAACAGCACAAGGAGACAGGGTGTGGGAGTTTTGGTCAGTTGGCTCTGCTGGACATGGTGGAAGCTTCCAGCAGCTTCTCATAGGAGCCACCTCTGTGGCCTCCCCTGCTACTAAAAACCAGGCTGTGCAAAAGCAATACATTCTACCCCTAGGCTAGCCTGGCTAGCTCAGTCAATAGAGAATGAGACTCTTAATCTCAGGGTCGTGGGTTTCAGACACACATTGGGCACCAAAACGCTTGTAGTGGGTTGACCCTGGCTGGGTGCCAGGTCCCCACTCAGTCACTCTATCACTCCCTTTCCCACTGGGACAGGGGATAGAGTAAGATGGAGAACAACCAGCAGGGTGAGATAAGGCAGTTTTATTACAGTAAAAGAAAGAAATAAGCAGAGATCTGCACGCACAACAGCTAAAGAGAAAAAAAGTCAGTCTCTACTTCACATTGAAGGGATTAGCGGAACAAATAGACTCCACAACCTGATGTAGTTGTGAAGTGGGTATGTATTGTCAGCGCCCAGCACAAGCAAGATAGCTCTCGTGTAAAACTTGTGCCCCGAGCCTTGGTCTGACCCACATCTTTATTCACAAAGATGTTCTATATGCATTCCATTACACAACCTTTCCATGCATATTCAAGCCCTGGCCCAGCCTGTCCTTGCCTCGCATGGTAATTAGATCCACGCCCTTCTCGGCATGCGTTGTTTGCTGTGGTGGTCGCACGGGGGTCTCTTGGTGGTCTCTGAGGCTGAAGATCATGGTCTTCTTAATGATTGAACTTTTGAACTTTTCTCCTTTGCATGTGTGCTTTGGTCCCTTGGTGCTTATCTGAGTATGTCTGTCAATTTTGATCACCTTGGAGACAGAGGAGCCCCTTTATCTGGGTTTCTTGCATCCCTTGGTCTTCTCCCGGTATTGTTCTTTATGCAAGAAGCTTCAGAAATTTGCATTTTCCTATGCCCTTTGTACCATGGCAGAGGTTTCTTAAGTAAAAGGTTAAAATTCAACACATAATTCTACAAGCTAAAATTTAAATGCTTAATTCATATTACTAACTCAAATGAACTCCAAAAATTTCTATTTCACCATCAGCAGCGATGTTCAGACACTACCTGTGAAGCAGGGCTTCAGCATGCATAACGGTTCCACCAGAAGTCAAACACTGAAAACTTGCTAATGCCTCCCCTTCCTCCTCTCTCCCTTAGCTTTTATATCTGAGCTGATGTCCTATGGTATGGAATATCCCTTTGGCTAATTTGGATCAGCTGGCCTGGTTGTGTCCCCTCCCAGGACTTTGACCACTCCCATCGCCTTTGGTGGGGGAAGGAATGTCAGAGGGACAGCGCTGCTCAGCAGTAGCCAAAACACTGGTCTGTTATCAACACCCATCCAGCTACCAATGCAAAGCACAGCACTGTAAGGGCTGTGAACTTAACCTTGGTCCAACCCAATACAGCAACACAAGGGAGAGTTGTTTCTGACTTGATGGGCCTCTGATGCCTCAGGTCATAAGGGCAGAGATGTCACCTATAAGTAGGCACAAGACCGAGGGGTGGATTTAACCATGGGCGCTACCTCCCAAGTTATCCATGATTGTGTGACGTGTGCTGTGATTAAGCAGGCCAAGTGGGTAAAGCCCTTGTGGTACAGAGAGAGGATGGTTGTCCAAATGCAAGTACGGGGAGGCCTGACAGGTTGATTCCATTACACTGCTGCAAACCTGCCAAGGAAAGTATTATGTGCTCAGAATGGTAGAAGCAACCACTGGATGGTTGGAAACAACCTGTGCCTCATACTACTGCCCAGAACACCATCCTGGACCTTGAAAAGTAAGTCCTGTGGAAGCATGATACACCTGAGAGAATGGAGTCAGACAACAGGACTCATTTAAAGAATAGACTCATAGACATCTGGGCTAGGGAACATGGTATTGAGTGGGTTTACCACATTCCTTACCGTGCACCACCTGCTGGGAAAGTTGAGCTGTGCAACAGACTATTAAAAACAACACTGAAGGCAATGGGGCATGAGACCTTCAAACATTGGGATCTGCATTTATTAAAGGATACATGGTTAGTTTACACCAGAGGTTCCACTAAATGAAGCTGCCCAGTCCAAACCCCTGTGTACAGCAGATGTAGATAAAGTCCCTGTGGTGCACATGAGAGATATGTTAGGAAAAACTGTTTGGATTAATTCTGCCTTGCGCAAAGACAAATCCACCTATGGGGTTGTCTTTGCTCAGGGACCGTGTTGCATTTGGTGGGTAATTGAAAAGAGGGATGGGGAAACACGTGTACCTCACGGGGATTTGATTTTGGTTGAGGACAGCCTGTAATGTTGGAATGCCTATGTACCACTGCTTGCTGAATGTCACTGCCATTGCATGTTTTAATTACCACGGTGTAGTGGTTTTGTTTTTTTGAGATTTTTTTTGGCTAATGTATTAATTAATGTAGCGGGTTTAGTGTTGGTTAAATGTTTATGTATTTTTTAGTATTATTTTATTAATTTTTTGCTGTGAGATAGGATGAGGAGGAAGGCAAAGTAGGCTTAAACTTTGAAGGATATAAAGAAAACTTTTTCAACAGAACTAAAAGAAAGAATATAAGAATTAGAATAAATTTTAGAACGCTTCTCCTCTCCCTTATAAACTTTTTTTCCCCCACTGACAGTGTGAGACAGAGTAGAAATTCTCCAGAGTAGAAATCTATTTTGATTTAGGTGAAATGTACATCTTTGAGTTGAGTCTGTAGTTTGAAAACATAGCTGTTTAGTCTGACTGCCTGTTCTCGTAAAAAGCCTAGGCTCAGAGAAACTGCTTCAGTGAAGGACAGAGATAAGGGGGGGAGACAGAGAGTGATAAAGAGAGACAGAGACTGCTGTGAGAGCAAGTCAACCTGACCTAGGAATTCTTTCTGATAAAGAAGAACTAGCGGCAAATGTCACGCGAAATTCGTAAAAATGAATATGTATGAACCTCTTGTGAAATTGTATGCATATGTATTTGAGAGGGGGATAAAAAGGGACCTGAATTCCCCAGAAGTACGCATGTCTTTTAAGGACAGTAATCTCCACATGTGTCCAGCGCTGTAATAAACATACCGACTTTACAACTTTCACAAAGTTATGGAGTTTTGTTTATCTCCGCAAAACATTCTGGCGAAGCCAGGCAGGAGGAACCGTCTCTGTCCCCGCAGAGGCAGGGGAGAACAGACGGACTCCGAGGCGCGCCCCGGGATTTTCCTGGAGGAGCTCCGCTCGTCTAGGTTTGCCTCCTGCGGAGACAGACAAGGACCTGCTGGTGTGCGGAGGATACGGTATGTATTGAGGGGCCCCCAGGGGAAAAGAGAGATAGGATGGCTGAATAAGTCACTAAGAGATGTCTGAGTGCTCAGCCCGTGCCTGCAGGCAGCAGCAGCCCGGTTGATAGAGCAACTGGGAGAGTTCACTGTCCAGTAGAGCGGCCGCTAGTGACCCTGGGGGTGGGTTCGAGTCTGTGTGTGTGTGTGTGGTGTCCGGACATTGTATCATTGTATAGTTAATGCATTGTGTGGTTAATGTTAGTGTATTTGTAATCGTGCGAGTGCATGGTGTACAAAAGAGAGTATATCTATAGTGCAGAAGAGTTTCTATCCATGACTGAAGTGGCCAAGTGAGGCGCCAGCCAGGGCAAGCTGTGGGGGCAGGGAGCGCCCGGAAGAGAAGTAGAGCAAGTAGTAGAAAAGAGTAGGTGAAGACGTTCATTGAATAAAGGTGGTGAATTGTAGTGTAAATTGTGCACACTTTTACCGTAGTTAGACAAATTCAAGGGGTTCCTCTGCCCCAGTAGTTTAGACTCGACCCCTAGGACTTTGTGAATCCTGTGAATTATTAGATAGATAGAAGAGATGAACGAGTTCATTTAGAGGGGCTTTATCAGACTTCAGCTAGTATACTATACTAAGTCTAGACTAAGAACAACCTGCTGTAGAAGATTTAGAGTTCCCTGTTATAAACAGAATAGCCTTCCTCTGCAGGCAATTCCTGAGAGCCTTTGGTGCATCAAGAGGTATTATTGCAGTGCGGAGTTTGTGAGACACGCAAGTATCGCTGTTCTAATAAGCATCAGGACATATGCCCAGAGTGTAAATTAAAGTTTCCTGATCAAGCTGATTCAGAACCTAAGATCATAAAGCTTGTGTGTGAGAAATCACATCTGATACCTGCCACCTGAAGTTGTGTGTAGGAGGAAGACTAGGAAACTACTGTGAAATTCTGTGAAGAGAGGTTTGGGTAGAAGCGAGATAAGGCAAGGAGAAGGAGATGAGAACTAACTAGAGCAAAGAAGTTCCTCGGGCTAGCCCCTTAGAGTGCATCTTAGCCCACTGGAAGGAAGTCACCAGTAGGGGGGGCTCAGAGAAAAAAAAAGGTCTAATCCAATATTACACGTGCTAGTAGCCATAATACAGGTTAGAGGACAGAGCGAAGTGGCTACCCACTGGAATTTTAGATTATAATACCTTACTGCAGTTAATGTTGTTTTTAAGATAAGAAAGTAAATGAGATGAAGTTTCGTATGCTGATATGTTTTTTGTTTTAAGAAATCACCAAGAATAGCAAAGAGACTGTAAGATCAGACCACCCTCAGACCCACTGGTCTTAGCCCTTGAAAAGGAAAACAAAGCAAAGAGGGGGCAAATCAAACGTTTTTGTTCAGCATGCAGTATAAGACAATGGTGTATGAGATCAGACAAGGTTTATCATTCTAAAGAGCAAGGACGAGATACATTTAAGTAGATGAAAGCTCCTCCTAGGAGGAGAGAAGTTGAAGATGAAGAAAAAGACTTCCCCAAAAAGGAGGAGGACTCAGGCTGGGAAGGCACATCCACTAGAACCCCCCCCCCCCCCCCCCCCCCCCCCCCAACAGTCCAGTTGCATCTAGAACTAGGAGGCAAGCAATATTACAAGCCCCTCTGCGAGAGGCAGTGAGACCAGAAAGAGAAAGATTAATGATTAAAGTGCCATTTACCACTTTTGATTTAGAGGCATAGGAAAAGATTGCTAAAAATTATCGTATTGATCCGATACTTACTGCCAAACATCTACAATATGTTATCAAGCAATACAATCCAGATTGGGCTGACATCAAGTTACTACTAGATACTTTCACTGAAACAGAAAACCAGCTGATCTTAAAGACAGCAAAGACTTTGGCAGAAGATCACTGCAAGAGCAAGCAGCTAAATGTAAAAGAATATTTCCCCCTCCAAGACCCAGAATAAGAGCCTAATGTATCAGCAGAAGTAAAGAAATTAGCAGATTATCAAGAGTAGAAAGCAACAGAGGTGAAAAGAGCTATTCCAAAAACCATGAATTAGTCTGCCTTATATTCCCTTAAGAAGGGCCCTCTGAAACTCCATCCGAGTTTCTAGAGCGTTTAAGAGATTCTATGCGTCATCACACATCATTAGATCCGGAGTCTGAGATAAAGATGAATCAACTAGTTAATTCATTTTTAGAGCAGTCTGCTGGAGATATTAAACGTAAACTTCAGAAAATTCGAGGACCAGAAGGGAGAAATCTCGAAGTCTTGCTAGAAGAAGCCTAAAAGGTATTTAGTAACCGAGAAAAAGGATATAAACAAAGAATGAAAAAGTTAGTAGCAGTAGTACAAGAAAAAAAGCAAAGAAAATGCAACCAAGGACCACCCAGACAAGGACCACCTTGGCTGGGCAGAAACCAGTGTGCAATCTGCAAAAGAACTGGTCACTGGAAAGATCAATGCCCAGAATGGAGACAAGGTGACCAACAAGTAGCTGCACACATACAAAACAACAGAAGAAGACCAAGAGATTCTTCCCCAGCAGATCCACTAATTATAACAATGAGGCTGAGAGAAGAAATGAAAAAGGTAGAAGTTTTAGTTGATACAGAGGCTACATATTCAGTTTTAAACAAAGCTTTTGTACCTGTCGAAAATGATTATGATGTAATGCAAGAAGCAACTAGCCAGTCTAAAAAGGCATATTTTTGCAAACCTTTGAAGTATAAATTAGAAAAACAATGGAGTATTCATAAATTTTTCTACATTACCAATTCACCGAAAGCACTTTTAGGCAGAGATTTATTAGAGTAGTTACAAGCAACCATTTCATTCAAAAATGGAGAGGTTACTCTAAACGTGAATGATCAAAACTACATCGAGGTATTAAGTTTAACCTTAACATCTATTGAAATCGAGGAAGAAATTAATGAAGAGATACTAAGTCAAGTATTTCCCAAGGTATAGGCCTCTGATGTACCAGAGAAAGTGAGAAATGCCTCCCCCATAGCAATTAAGCTCAAAGAAGAGACACAACCAGTGAGAATTAAGCAGTACCCTGTTTTGCGGAGATAGCCAAAAACTCCACAACTTGGTGAAAGTTGTAAAGCCGGTATGTTTATTATTACAGCACTGGATGCATGTGGAGATTACTCTCCTTAAAAGGCATGCGTACCTCTAGAAACTTCAGGTCCCTTTTTATCCCCCTCTCAAATGCATATGCATACAATTTCACAATAGGTTCATACATATTCATTTTTACGAATTTCATGTGACATTTGCCGCTAGTTCTTCTTTATCAGAAAGAATTCCTAGGTCAGGTTGACTTGCTCTCACAGCAGTCTCTGTCTCTCTTTATCACCCTCTGTCTCCCCCCTCCTTATCTCTGTCCTTCACTGAATCTCTGAGCCTAGGCCTTGCAGTCAGGCTACATAGCTATGTTTCAAACTACAGACTTAACTCAAAGACGTACATTTCACCTAAATCAAAATGGATTTCTACCGTGGAAAATTTCCACTTTGCCTCATTCATCCCTTTCCTAAAAAGGAGGAAGGAAATTCTTTTACTTCATGCAAATTCTTATGACAATAAGTATACTTTAGTGCTTTGCCATTTACGTTTCATAAGGAAGTTAACACAGCTACTCGCTGTAGTATTCTCCAATTCTAAATTAGCAATATAATGGATAATCCTAAACTTATTCCAACTAATATTAACAAAACTACAATGGGATGACACAACTTATTAAAGATTCCATTTTGCAGTTGGTGACCACCCAAAGATCACATCCCACCAGTGATGATCCGCATTTTGTTTTATTCTCTGTGGAATTCTGGTTATTTCTTTTGTATCATGTTGGACAGTAATTAAGGTTTTCTTTCCGCTTTCTTGGATTTCCTTCAAGATCTCCAGTAGGTCTTGGTGCTTAATTAATTGTATTACCAATGTAAGGTCCATCTCAATAGGGGTAGGTGATAGTCTGTGATATATTGTATAATTGATTTTAATCAACTGGTGGGATGTCACTGGGGCCAAGTACGAAAAACCACACCCCGATAATCTTAACAAAATTACAAATACAGAAATTAGAATGATTTCTACTAGACAAAATAACATCATTGCTATCAATTTTTACAGCAGCACAAGCAGTTCACAGGCACACACAACTTTTGTCAGTATATACGAGCACAGTTTTCTGATTAGTGACTAGATGAATTTCCAAGTGGCAAATACTCTGTTCAGTGTCTAGACACACATCCTGGGCATTAATAGTATTGCTTTCACAAATGAATTCCAGCTGTTCTCTAGTAATGCAGGATTCTAAGTTTACTTTTTGCCACTTTCCATTCACTTTTCATGCCCACATTCTATGTTCTGAAGGGCAGAGCACTGTTTTTTTCATGATTTAATCTTAGTGCAATGATGGGATGGATAATGTGAACAGTGGCATTATGTATGGCAAGCACAAAGGCAGTGGCTACATTAGAAGCAGGATCATAGGTGAAATTTACTATAGTCTACTAGGATTGAAACTTCCTTTCAAAATCAATCACATTATCCCAGACAATTTTCTGAATTTCAGCTGGAAAATTACCTTCACCCCCTTCCCGTATAATCAGAGCTGCTGTTGCCTGCATCTATAACTGTGCTTGTATACAACTGAAAGCTAAAGACACATTATCTTGAACTGTACTATGTGCTTCTACTATTAACTTGTGGTCTTGGTCCCCAGCCTTCTCCTACTTTAGCAGTACTTTTGAAATCTGCCACTGGCTGGTTCCTAATGCCAATAGAGATTACTGTAAAGGCTGCTTCAATTTTGTTAGGCCACCTGCTGCAGTGGCCAGTTTATTCATCAGTATTTCTGAATCCTATTTAAAACTCCCAATCCTGTCCCTAATATCCCAGTTAGATCCTTTCTTATTCTGCTCCTGGGTATACTTATTTTTGTAACTACATTGTCCATCTCTCAAAGGATGTTCTTAGGAAAGAGGAGCAGGCTGGTTGGATTTTTGAGATGTTAATTTGCATTAGCAACTCAACACGTTTGAGAGACCATTCTGGATTGAACAACAGTTGTTGTTCACCCACATTCCTCACTAGTAGGGGCCTATTTCATACACTTCAGGTTCAAGTTTGGGTTCAGTCTGAACTATTTGAGTCTCAGTGCGGGTTGTATAAGGTCTTGCTATTGTCAAAAGTGCAGTGTCTATTTTAAATTTAAATGACAGCCTGATAGCACCCCGAGCCTAAAGGCAGGTCACTTCCACAGGCCATATCAAGGTGAAATTACACCAACAGTCTGATTTACTTAGGCTATCACAAACTTCCTGGTGCCTGTATACGGGAGAGGTTGAGGCACTAATTGCATCTGGTCTCTCATAAGCGGTCTCATTGACCACCCGGCACCCTACTTTGATTTCCTCTCCTCTGATCCCTTGAAGTGTCCACAGTTCTCGCTCCTGCCACTCCTGCTCCTCATATACCTGATTCCCGTGGATTACTACAGTGAATAGGTTTAAATCTTTTATCTCATAAAGTTCTCCCATGGATCCAGTATACTGATTAAAAGCCTGGGACCAAGGCCATTCAGCATCGCTTTGGATAGAGGTACTGTCTAGTTCTAAAACTTCAGTTATAATTGCATACAAAACAATTCTGTAAATCAAAGTATGAACTTCCCCCGGACCGCAATATACCCATTTTGCCCGAGTAAGTTTTAATCTCAGTTCATTGTCTCCTGGTGTTACTCTCTAAGGGGCTTCTGGGGCCTTCTTCACTCGAGTGTGATGGATCCAGGCATTCTGCTCCTTGATTTTGATTGCAGTGAAGGTGGTGAGAAGCACCTGGAATGGTCTCTCCCACTGTGGTTCCAAAGTCTTTTCTGCAAGAGGCTTAACATATATATAATCTCCAGACTGTATGTTATGTACTGGTCTATCTAGCTCCCTGCTCCGAGTTCCAGCCACGTGTTTCTCAATTTCTCTGAGCTGTTTGCTTAAAGCCACCATGTAGGTGGCCAGTGTTACTTCTCTAATGCAGGTGGACATTCCCTTTTGTATTCCATATGGTCTTCTATAAAGCATTTCAAAAGGACTCAGCTTTCCTTTAGCCCGACGTTTAGTTTGAATTTGCAATAGTGTCAGTGGAAGAGCTTGGGCCTAGGGTAGATTAACTTCCTGCCCCAGTCTTACAATTTGCTGCTTAATCAAATGATTCATTTTTTCTACCTGGCTGCTTGATTGGGGGCGGTATATAGTGTGAAGTTCCCAATCTATGCCCAGGTGGCTACTAATCTGATGCACTACTTTGGAAATCAATGTGATCCTCTATCCAAAGATATTGTGGCTGGAACTCCGAAGCGTGGTATTATTTCTAGTAATAATATCCTGGTCACCTCTCGAGCTTTGACAGTTCTGGTGGGGAATGCTTCTGGCCACCCTGAAAATGTCTTTCAATACCGGTAAATACCGATACCCCCCTTTCCTTGGGAGTTCTGAAAAGTCAATTTGCCACTGCTGTCTAGGCCTATGGCCTTTCCTAATCTGACCAAGTTTCAGCCTGGGGGTATTTTTGGAGTTAGTCTGGAGGCAAGGATCACACTGTCGGTTTACCTGAGTAATAGTGGCATATAAATTCCTGACAATGACTCTTTCAATCAGATGTGTGTTCTAGAAAGCCTATAGAAACTACTACTTCAAAGTCAACACTTCATTTCAATGCATTCTGTATCACTGGTAGCCTTGGTCATTTTGGGAAAGAAGCCACACTTCATAAAAGCTTTTAAGTAGTTAGGCCCCAGTGTGTTTTCTAGTGCTCCTCCTTCACTAGTGACCACAAAAATGGGAAGGGATTACCAGCTCTCTTTCAATGGTAGCCCACCCCTTGTAATTGTACGTCTCTTTTGATTAGTATTATTATATTCTGGCTTACCTTCGAGGAAAATCTGTCCATAATTACCTCACCTTTTGCTGCTTTCTTTGCCTCTCCATCCACCAGCTCATTTCCTACTTCCAATTCCGAGCTCACTCTCTGGTGTCCCTTAATATGCTTTTTCAGGCAGCTGAACTGCTTCCAGCAGCTGGATAGTCTCTTGTTTACTTGTGAGGCTAGCAGTCCCCTCTCCTTCCAGATGGCTCCATGTGCATGCACAACTCTGAATGCATACCTCGAGTCTGTATTGATATTTATTTTCTTTTCCTTTTGCTGTTTCTAAGGCATGGGTCAATGCATTTATCTCGGCCTTCTGTGCAGAGGTACCTGTTGGTAAGGGTCCAGACTCTATTACCTTTCTGCAGGTAGTCACTGTGTACTTAGCATGTCGCTTTCCACTGGCAATGTAGCTGCTCCTGTCGGTCAACCAGGTCTCTGCATCGCCCAGAGGAGTGTCTTTTAAGTCTGGGCATCTGGAGTAAGTAGCTTCAATGGTCTCTAGGCAATCGTGGTGTACTGCTTCTCCTTGATTCCACCGAGAAAAGAAGCTGGGTTGACAATATTAGTCACCACTATCTCTACATCATCTTGCTCTACCATGATGGCCTGGTATTTCAGGAACCTCTGTGGTGAGAACCAGTGGCTGCCCTTTACTTCTAGTACTGCAGACACTGTGTGGGACACTAGCACAGTCATTTTTTTGTCCCAGGGTAAACTTGCGTGCCTCTTGAATATTCAGCATGACTGCTGCTACAGCTCTGAGGCAACCTGGGAACCCTTTGGCTGTTGCATCTAGTTGCTTAGAGAAGTAAGCAACTGCCCTCTGGTATGGGCCCCAAGTCCTGAGCCAGTAGTCCCAGGGCAATTCCTTGTCTTTCATGGGAAAATAGAAAGAATGGTTTACTTACATTTGGAAGTCTCAAAGCTGGAGCTGGCATGAGGGCACTCTTTAGCTGGTGAAAGGCCCATGTGGCTTCTTTTGTCCGCTGGAGATCTCTGTTTTCATTGGCAATAAGAGCATAGAGCGGTCTGACGAGCAGTCTATAATTATAAACTCACAGCCGGCACCACCCTGCCATGCCTAAGAAGGTTCGGAGTTCCTTTATTGTCTGGGGTTTTAGGGTTTGGCATATGGCTTCCCTGCCCTAAAGTCCGTTGCCCAGCACTCACTTCGTACCCCAGGTAGATTACTTTCTGTTTCACTACCTGAGCCTTTTTCTTTGATACTCTATATCCTTGGAGTCCTAGGAAATTCAAAAGGCTTACCGTCTAGGCCACACATGCTTCCTTCGTCTGAGTGGCTACTAGAAGATCATCCACGTACTGCAACAGTGTCCATTCTTCCTATGGAGCATCCCAGGACTCTGGGTCTTTGCAAGTTGTTCTCCAATTGGAGTGGGGGAATTTTTGAAGTCTTCAGGCACATGGACCATGTGAGCTGTGTTTTGCACTGCTTCTAGGGCTTTTTAATTCGAATGCAAAAATTTTCTGGCTGGCTTCGTGGATAGGGAGGCAAAAGAAGGCATCTCTCAGGTCTAAAACAGTAAACCAGGTTAGCTAAGGTGTTAAAGTTAACAAAGTATATGGATTTGCTACCACAGGGTATAGATTCTTTGTTATCTTATTGACAGCCCTCAATCCAGTACTATCAATTATTGGGCTGATTCCTTCCCTATCTTCTTTTTGAGGGGGTACTGCTCAGTTCTCACTGGTTGTGTTCCTTCCTTAAGCTTGATTACTGTGGGGGGCATTTTTCACCCTCCCTGGTACAGCAGAAGCCCATACCCCCGAAAATACTTATTTACTTATTCTAATACCTCTTTACTAATGTCCTTCCTAATTTCAATGGCTGTTAGTGTTAAGCCTAATATATTTATATCATTTGCCTCCAAAGTAACCTCCTCATTTGAGAATGTTCAGTGAATTGAGCATATACAAAAGCTTCTAAGTACACATGTTACTTTAAAGGTTTGCAAAAGTATGCCTTCTCAGACTGGCCAGTTGTTCCCCACACTACAACATAAACATTCCCCACAGGTACTAAAGCTTTATTTAAAACTGAATATATGGCCCCTGTATCAACTAAAATTCCACCCTTTTCTTTCTTCTGGTCTCACTGCTTCTGGCAGAGTGGTCCGTTTCCTCCTAGTTCTGGATGAAATTGGACTGCCAGGAGGGGTATGGGTGCAAATGGGTATACCTTTGGAGCCTGAGTCCTCTTCCTTTTTGGGGAGGTCATCTTTATCCTTCCTCCCTTACCTTAGGAGGAGCCTTTAACAAATCATATGTACTCATTTTGCGAACTGTAATCGCTTTGCGTTTCAGCATGATAATCTTTGTTTGACTTCATACATTGCTATCTTATGCTTCATGCTGAACAACACGTTTGATTTGCCTTCTCTTTGCCTTGTTTTCCTTTTCAAGGGCCAAGACCAGTGGGTCCGAGGGCGGTCTGATCCCACAGTCCCTTTGCCATTCTTGGTGATTTCTTAAAACAAAAAATATATCAGCATACAAAACCTCATCCCATTTACCTTCCCATCTTAAAAACAGCATTAACTGCAATGAGGTATTATAAATCTTTTTATTTTCTGAGCCGCCCCTACTGGCAGCCTCGTCTCAGTGAGCCCCTCCCAAAAGGGGCTAGTTCAGGAACCTCTTTAGTCTGGTTAGTACTCATTATCTCCTTCTCCTTAAACTATCTTATTTCTACTCAAGCCTCACAGTGTCTTTTCTCAGTTTTTCCTCATACACAGACCTACAGGTGGCAGGTATCAGATGTGATTCTCTCCACACAAGCTTTAAGATCTCAGGTTCTGAATTGGCTTGATCAGGAACTTTTAATTTACACTTAAGACACAGAACAGCAATACCAGCGCCTCTCACAAACTGTGCATTGCATATGAGGTGCCAGCCTCTCAATGCACCAAAAACTCCCAGGAATTGCCTGCAGGCTATCCCGTTTATCACTTCGGTGTTTATCACTTAACCTCTACAGCAGGTTGTTCTCAGTCTAAGCTTACTATAATACCCACTGAAGTCCCATAAACTCATTCATCTCTTCTATCTGAACTCTGTTTTACAAAATGTCAGTCTTTTCTAGTTCTCTTCTTGCACAATCTAATTAAAGCATTGTTTCTACTGACACTCACTTTACTGCCTTGCAAAAAGCTCTGCTTGTTACAGCAAAAACTTTGATATGCCCACAAACACAGACACACACACACTCTCTTCCCTTATCTCAAATTCACTAGAGCCAGGGCTTGAATTGCTGGGGGGTAGGGGGGGGATTCTTGTAAGTCCTTTAATTCACTTTACCACGGTTAAACATAAATCACCATACCATAGTTCTTCTGTGTAAAATGCTACTCTTGTTGCAAACAAAATCCTAAAATCTCCACAAACACCACTATACAATCTGAGAATCAAATTACCACAATGCAGTGGAATAACCACACAAAATCACAGGGAAAGGGCATATCTCTCAAAGTGCCCACTTTTCTCAACACAACACAGCATACAATAATTCAGCATTTACCCACATCAGCTTTCTCTGGGCACAATCAAAATAACAGCACACAGTAAAATTCCAGAGATCAAGTCCAAACTACCAGGGCAAAGGAACTCCCTGAGCTCGTACTCACGGTTAAAATGTGCCAAATCTACACAAATCACCAGATTTAAACACAATAAATACCCCCACTGACGTTTCTCCACTTGTTCCACATCTCCGCAGGGCACTCTCTGCCCCCACAGCCTGCCGCAGCCGGCGCCTCAAGCCTCACCTGGCCACTTCAAACACTGGTAGAACTCACACCCCCTGCACCATGGGTGAACTCACTTGTTCGCTCGCTCTTTCATACGCCACACACTCGCATGATTACAAACACATTAGCATTAACCACACAATGCATTAACCGTACAATGATACAGTGTCCGGACACCACACACACACACAGGTTCACTCGACCCACCCCCAGGGTCGCTAGCGGTCTGCTCTATCAGGCAGTGAACCCCCGTCTCCCAGTCGCTCTATCAACTGGTCTGCCTGCAGGTACAGGAACGTCTCACTCAGACGTCTCTGAGTGACTTACTCAGCCGTCCTATCTCTCTTTTCCCCCTGGGGGCCACTCAATACATACCGTATCCTCCGCACACCAGCAGGTCCTTGTCTGTCTGCGCAGGAGGCAAGCCGAGACGAGCGGAGCACCTCCGGGAAAATCCCAGGGCACGCCTTGCAAGTCCGTCTATCCCCTCTGCCCCTGCAGGGACAGAGATGGTCCCTTCGTGGTCGCCAAAATGTTTTGCGGAGATAGCCAAAAACTCCACAACTTGGTGAAAGTTGTAAAGCCGGTATGTTTATTATTACAGCGCAGGACGCATGTGGAGATTACTCTCCTTAAAAGGCATGCGTACCTCTAGAAACTTCAGGTCCCTTTTTATCCCCCTCTCAAATACATATGCATACAATTTCACAATAGGTTCATACATATTCATTTTTATGAATTTCACTTGACATTTGCTGCTAGTTCTTCTTTATCAGAAAGAATTCCTAGGTCAGGTTGACTTGCTCTCACAGCAGTCTCTGTCTCTCTTTATCACCCTCTGTCTTCCCCCCTTATCTCTGTCCTTCACTGAATCTCTGAGCCTAGGCCTTGCAGTCAGGCTACATAGCTATGTTTCAAACTACAGACTTAACTCAAAGATGTACATTTCACCTAAATCAAAATGGATTTCTACCTTGGAAAATTTCCACTTTCCCTCAACACCCTAAAGAAAGAAAACAAAGAAAGAATCAGCCCAATAATTGAAAATTTTCTGCAGTTAAAGTTACTGAAAGAATGCCAATCTCATTTCAATACTCTCATTTTACCTGTTCGGAAATCTGATGAGTCATACCGGATAGTATAAGATTTGAGGGCTGTCAATAAAGTAACAGAAGATTTGTATCCGGTAGTAGCCAATCCATATACTTTATTAACTTGTCTAACACCTGATCTAATCTGGTTTACTGTTTTAGACCTAAAAGATGCCTTCTTCTGCCTCCCCTATCCATGAAGCCAGCCAGAAAATTTTTGCATTCAAATAGGAAAGCCCTAGAAGTGGGCACAAAACCCAGCTCACATAGTCGAGGTTGCCTCAAGGCTTCAAAAATTCCCCTACTCTGTTTGAAGAGCAACTTGCAAAAGATCTAGAGTCCTAGGAAGCTCCACAAGAAGAAAGGAAGCTGTCGCAGTACGTAGATAATCTTCTAGTAGCCACTCAAACGAGGGAAGCATGTGTGGCCTGGACAGTAAGCCTTTTGAATTTCCTAGGACTCCAAGGATACAGAGTATCAAAGAAAAAAGCACAAGTAGTGAAACAGAAAGTAACCTACCTGGGGTACGAAGTGAGTGCTGGGCAACGGACTTTAGAGCAAGCTCACAAGGAAGCCATATGCCAAACCTCAAAACCCCAGACAATAAAAGAACTCCAAACCTTCTTAGGTATGGCAAGGTAGTGCCAGCTGTAAGTTTATAATTATAGACTAATTATAACGCCTCCTGTATGGCCTTATTAATATCGGGAGCCCAGTCCCCAGGGGGACAGGGAGCCCGAGATGCCAGGCGTAGCTCAGGCCGAGGCCGCAGGCTAAACTCCCTTAGCAAGCTGATAGAGAAAGTGACTGCAAGCTCTTTAGTGATTTCAGCTCTGCTCGCTAGGTAAGTTTGCCCGGGCGGAGGTTTCAGCAGACGGAGAGAGAAGAGAAGGAGGCCTCGGGTTTTCCGCAGAGATGGCTTTATTCAGGAGAGGTGCGAAAGGGTCCCGGGGTCGGCTCCTCTTCTACCGAATGGGCTAAAATATGGCCCTTTTATAGGGTTGGAAGGGATCCAATTTTGACCAATGGTAAGGGTTAGAGTAACATAGCCGATAGGGTTACAGGGATAGGCCTTAGGGTGGTGGTCAAGGAGTCAGGAAGTAATATTGCTGTCTCATCATTCCTTTTGTTCCATTCTCCATGGGGCTCTGCCCATGTCCAGAGAGTCTGCTACAATAGACTGCTCATCAAACCCCTTCTGTGCTCTTATTGCCTATACAAACAGAGATCTCCAGTAGACAAAGGAAGCCACACAGGCCTTTCACCAGCTAAAGAGTGCCCTCATGTCAGCTCCAGCTTTAAGACTTCCAAATGTAAGTAAACCATTCTTTCTATTTTCCCATGAAAGACAAGGAATTGCCCTAAGAATACTAGCTCAAGACTTGAGTCCATACCGGAGAGCAGTTGCTTACTTCTCCAAGCAACTAGATGCAACAGCCAAAGGATGGCCAGGTTGCATCAGAGCTGTAGCAGCAGTCATGCTGAATATTCAAGAGGCACGCAAGTTTACCCTGGGACAAAAAATGACTGTGCTAGTGTCGCACACAGTGTCCGCAGTACTAGAAGTAAAGGGTGGCTACTAGCTTTCACAACAGAGGTTTCTGAAATACCAGGCCATCATGGTAGAGCAAGATGATGTAGAGATAGTAGTGACTAATATTGTCAACCCAGCCTCCTTTCTCAGTAGAAATCAAGGAGAAGCAGTACACCATGATTGCCTGGAGACCATTGAAGCTACCTACTCCAGCCATCCAGACTTAAAAGACACTCCTTTAGACGATGCAGAGACCTAGTTCACTGATGGGAGTAGCTACGTTGCCAATAGAAAGCGACATGCTAAGTACGCAGTGACCACCTGCAGAGAAGTAATAGAATCTGAACCCTTACCAACAGGCACCTCTGTGCAGAAAGCCGAGATAATTGCCCCGACCCGTGCCTTAGAAATAGCAAAAAGAAAGAGACTAAACATCTATACAGACTCAAAGTATGCATTCAGAGTCTTGCATGCAAATAGAGCCATCTAGAAAGAGAGAAGACTGCTGACCTCACAGAAAAAACTATCAAACATGCACAAGAGATAATCCAGCTGCTAGAAGCAGTTCATCTGCCTGAAAAAGTAGCAATTATGCATATTAAGGCACACCAAAGAGTGAGCTGAGAATTGGAAGAAGGAAACGAGCTGGCAGATAGAGAGGCAAAAGAAGCAGCAAAAAGTGAAGTAACTACTGAAAGACCCCTAATTCCAGATAGACAAATTTCCCTTAAAAGTAAGCCAGAATATAATAAGAGAGATCAAAAATTAATTGAAGATCAAAGAGAAACGTATAACCAAGAAAGGTAAGCTACCATTGAAAAGAAGCTAGTAATCCCTTCCCATTTATTGTAGTCACTAGTAAGAGAACACCAGAAAGCACACTAGAGAATAGATGCACTATACACCTACTTGATTGAAAGAATCGTTGCTAAGAATTTATATGCCACCATTACTCAAATGACCTGACAGTGTGATCTTTGCCTCCAAACTAACCCCAAAAATACCCCCAAGCCGAAACTCAGTCAGATTGAGAGAAGCTGTGAGCCTAGACTGCAGCAGCAAATTAACTTTTCAGAACTCCCAAGGAAAGGGGGGTATCGGTATTTACTAGTATTAACAGATACATTTTCAGGGTGGCCAGAAGCATTCCCCACCAGAACTGTCAAAGCTCGAGAAGTGACTAAGGTATTATTACAAGAAATAATACCATGCTTCAGAGTTCCAGCCAAAATATCCTCAGATAAAAGATCACATTTCTTTTCCAAAATAGTGCTACAGATTAGTAGCCACCTGAGCATAGATTGAAAACTTCACACTCCATACTGCACCCACTCAAGCAGCCAGGTAGAAAAAATGAATCATTTGATTAAGCAGCAGATTGTAAAATGCGAGCAAGAAGTTAATCTACCCTAGGCCCAAGCTCTTCCACTGGCACTATTGCAAATTCAAACTAAACCTCGGGCTAAAGGAAAGCTGAGTCCTTTTGAAATGCTTTATAGAAGACCATATGGAATACAAAAGGGAATGTCCACCTGCATTAGAGAAGTAACACTAGCCACCTACATGGTGGCTTTAAGCAAACAGCTCAGAGAAATTGAGAAACACGTAGCTAGAACTCAGAGGAAGAAGTTAGATAGGCCTTTACATAACATAACGCCTGAAGATTATATGTCAAGTCTTTTACAGAAAGACTTTGAAACCACAGTAAGAGAGACTGTTCCAAGTGCTTGTCACCACCTTCACTGCAATCAAGATCAAAGAGCAGAATGCCTAGATGCACCACTCTCGAGTGAAGAAGGCCCCAGAAGCCCCTTAGAGAATGACACCAGGAGACAATGAACTGAGATTAAAACTTACTCGGCAAAAATGAGTATGAGTATATTGCGGTCAAAAGTAGTTCATACTTTCACTTACAGAATTGTTTTGTATATAATTATAACTGAAGTCTTAGAACTAGACAGTACCTCTATCCAAAGCGATGCTGAATAGCCTTAGTCCCAAGCTTTTAATCAGTGTACTAAATCCATGAGAGAATTTTCTGAGATAAAAAGATTTAAATCTATCCTCTGTAGTAATTCACAGAGATCAAGTATATGAAGAGCAAGAATGGCAAGAACGTGAACTGTAAACACTTCAAGAGATCAGAAGAGAAGAAATCAAAGTGCCAAGTAGTCAATGAGACAGCTTATGAGAGACCAGATGCAATTAGTGTCTCAACCTCTCCCATATACAGGCACCAAAAAAGTTTGTGATAGCCTAAGTGAATCAGACTGTTAGTGTAATTTCACCTTGATACAGCCTGTAGAAGTGACCTGCCTTTGAGCTCGAGATGCTATCGAGCTCTCATTTAAATTTAAAATAGACACTGCACTTTTTACAACAGCAGGACCTTATACAACCCACACTAGTACTCAAATAGTTCAGACTCAACCCAAACTTGAACATGAAGTGTATGAAATAGGCCCCTACTAGTGAGGAATGTAGGTGAACAACAACTGTTGTTCAATTTAGAATGGTCTCTCAAACGTGTTGAGTTGCTAATGCAAATTAACATCTCAAAAATCCAACCAGCCTGCTCCTGTTTCCTAAGAACATCATTTGAAGGCTAGACAACATAGTTACAAAAGACAAGTATACCTCAAAAGTAGAATAAGAAAAGATCAAACTGAGATATTAGAGACAAGATTTGAGATTTTTAGTCAGTTTACTATTTCTAGAATATTCTTTCTCCAGTTCACTTAGGGACAGGAGTTTCTTTTGCTATGTCATGGAGACTTCTCTACAAGAAACAGTTTTCTTGTGGCTTTAATTTTTATGAATAACAGTGGCTCGGGAATTTGCATTTGTGAAAACTCTCCTATCTTTCACAGCCTTTCTCTCAGCTGTGTTTCTGGGCTTTGTCAACTTATTGGGGTGCTGTTTTTAAGGATGAGCTGTTTAAAAGCAAAGGTTTTCTTCATTTATTCCTGAAATAATCTTTATCTCTGAGACCAGAGGTTTTCTTCTTTCCTGAGAGCAAAGGGTCTTTATCACTTTGTCTCTCTCTGTTTAAGCTTTTTATTGGGATCATAGCTACTTCAACATCTATTCGCTTCAGCACTGGTGCCTTTGTTCATGGCTATATGTCTTGGTTTGAAAAGACAGGTGTCTGCTTAAAGAAGGTAGGAGCCTCCCCCGAAATGGAAAATTGAAGCGGTCAAGCTGGAGAAAAATTGTCCTTCTCGGACATCCCGGCTAGCTATCCAGCACCGCCAGCAGTAAAGGAGCACTATCCCGATCTCCGTGGTTAGGGATAGCACCTAAGGCAAATGCTCTGTGCTATGACAGCAGCGCTACCTTGTGTTAGGACGTGGTTTGACTTACGGCTACAGTCAGCAGAAATAAGAGAGCGCTCTCCAGCTGTGGTGAATCCAGGTTTATTGGGTCCCAGAGGAAACTCACAACCGAAGAGGAAGAGAGGGAAGTTGCAACAGCTTATAAGGAGGGGGGGAAACAAGGGAGGAGTCAGTCCTTGGACGAATAGGGTTTCAGAGGGGAGTGGAATACAAAAGATTGACTTAGGGAGAACACCAATGGGGATAACTTGAGGGTGGGGCTCCGGCTCCTGAGCCAATCACTCGAGGCTCTAGCTGGAAGTTTCTAGAGAGTTCTAGAGAGAAGGGTAGGAGGGCCAAGTGACAGACAGGGCACCAGGGAGGGATTTGAGAAAGGGTACATTAATCTCCAAGGCAACTGCGGAGGAGTTGGAATAACTGGCAGCACAAGGGAGGGAAGGGAGAACCAGGGCAGAACCATTACATGATAGGGGGGAACAGAACAGTCCAAATTATACAGACACAACACAACAGAAAATGTAAATCCCCTCCCTCCAAAATATTATGATTTTGAAATTAAAAGGCTCTCAGGCAAAGATATGGGAATAGGAATAGCGGGTCTTTGCTAGGAAAACTAAAAAATTACAAATGTAATAGTACAAACAAAAAAACCCCTATTGACAGAGTCAGAATACGACCTGACACCCATTAGGTCAGGGTGTTGGTAGCAGTCCGATTAAATGGTGGCTGGAGTTCTCCTGGAGTGACAGATACGGTTGTGTTGAAGCAGTGATCCTGTAGAAGGGTGTAGTTTTCCTCTGAAGGTCCAGTGGTGGTGTAGATGGGCCTGGTCTTCCTCTGGGAATCCGGTGGGAAAAGGCTGACTGTGGTACTCAAGTCTCTGATTCTATCCAGGTAGGAATGTTTGGCTCCTCCCTCTGGGCAGAGCCTCTCACAATGGGATGATGTAATTTTATCAGTCATGCAGTGAGACTCAATGGCCCATTAACAGAAGATGTCTCCCCAGAGGGAGTATTGTTTGTGGAAGAGATAAAGAAAACTGCCCAATTAACAGAAGAGAACTGCTCCACAGATAGGAATAGAATACACACACCCATTTCCCAACCTAAGACACTGTAATTAAAACACTACACCCCCCCAATGCGTGTTAATGAGCTACAGGGAAAAAGAGTTTGAAGTATCAATTACATTCTTATCCATAGCCTTATAAGAGGATTTCAGCCCAAGATTAAGGCATCTCCTTATTTTCTTTCTATCTGGGACTTGACTCCTTTACTGACTTTGATGTCTTTATGTTGTTCTTTTATGTGTTTTCATTCTGTCCTTTTCTCTCACTTGAGAGAGGATTGAAAGTCTGTAAGTCTCATTGTGTAGTAAAGGAGTTGATCTTACCTAAGGCCTTGCATCAGGGACTGGCCTCTCACTGTTGCTTATATGATTCCTCCTGAGCAGTGGCCAGAGCAGTTGTAGTGCACTATTTCAGGCTGTGATGAGGGACTGTGACAGGATCTCAAGGGGACTTGGGCCAGAACAGCAGTACGCCATGGGCTGATGGCTTCCCCTCCCCCCTGCCTGGCAGTTTCTGGTGAAACTTGGCAGGGGCAGAATTCAGCTGAGCCGTGGGCTGGCCTGGCTGCGCTGGGGTGGAGGATCTGGTGGCAAGATATTAGCAGATGTGGCCAGGCCTTGCCTCGGCTAGGGCCTTGCGGCCTCCCCTCCCCCTGCCTGGCAGCTGTTGGAGCCTGGCCCGGCTGGTCCAGTGCTCAGTGAGCTCTCTGGAAAGGGGTCTGACCCCGCAGCAGAGCCTGCCCGGCCTGGCCCAGCTGGGACGGGGGGCCAGGCCGGCCTTGTTACCTGTTCCCAGGCCAGAAGAAAAGAGAGTTTTTCCCAGGCTTGTTTGTCTTAAAATGTGAATCTCACAGAGGTGTGTTCAGCTCTTTAATTGCCTTATTAACATGCCTATTCTCAAAGCCAGCCTGCAATTGGTTTTGCTAGGCACAGAGGAAGCTCTTAATGGCTTCTCTCAAAAAAAATCACTTCCATAAGTGACTCTAATGCAAAACCAACACACATGGACTGCTCCAGTCATACCAGTCATGGACCCAATGAACTCTGCCTATAGCCTAAGGGATGGTCAATGACCAGTAAAATAATTGTATTTGTATTTAGTTATATGTATATATGTATAGGTATGTGTGTTTAGAGTTGAACTGT
This sequence comes from Diglossa brunneiventris, assembly GCA_019023105.1. Lineage (NCBI taxonomy): Eukaryota > Metazoa > Chordata > Aves > Passeriformes > Thraupidae > Diglossa > Diglossa brunneiventris. The sequence goes on from JAFCGX010000581.1 coordinate 44,209, forward strand.
ATTAATTTGGGCAATAATCAGGTGATATGGAATAAGGAGTAGAATGTCTTGGAGTGAGTTATTATGATAGTACAGTCCATGATCCTCTATTTTATGTCCAAAATGGTTGCTGGTGAGGGGACTGGATGTGTGTGGGGCCAGGGGGTAAGACCTGTTGCTTCGCAGCTGTTTTTAAAGTCTCGCTGCCCAGGTTTTCCACAGCTCAGTGCAGTGTGAAGGGTTTTTTTGCCCATCTGGCTTGGGGTTTTTTTGGCCCAGGCAGGAAAAAGCTTTCCTTGGCTTGGAGAAGCTGTAGTAGCAATCTTTGGACTGCCTTGAGGCAAAATGAGCAGCTAGCTGCTTTGTTAGAGATATGGGACACCAGACCAGCAAGAGCAGAGTGGCCCTGTTCCAGTCCAAAGCCCCTGTGACCCAAGCTGAGCCAGGTCAGGAGAGAAAACACAAGACTTCAGCTCAGCTGCTTCGCCTCTGCCGCAACTGTTCTGCTGTTCTCTGCCATGTGGAGGAGTTCAACACCAGATGAGCCACCAGGCCTTCATCTTGCTGGAACTGATCCATTCTAGCTCCTGTTTTGTCCGAGAGGGAAGCTGGCACCATCTTGCACCACATGTCGTGAGCAGGTATTCCTCCAGCATTTTGGGTCTTTGTTCCAGTTGGGGGGAGGGGGAAAAGTTTTACAGTTTAATACCTACCAGTTATTTACTTTTCCCCCCTTGTCTTGTGAGCATTCTGCTTGTTAATAAACTATTTTGGTTTTTTTCCACTTTCATGTATTAGGATTCACTTCCTATTGGTGGAAAGGGCTTGTTGGAACCCTTTTAGAGAAGATGACTCATTCCTGAGTGTCCTCTTTCAAATTGTCTCCAGACTGAGACACCTTATCACTCTCTAAAACTCCCTGAAAGAAGGGTGTAGCCAGGTAGGGGTCACTCTCTTCTCCCAGGGAACCAGCATCAGCACAAGAGGACACTGACTTAAGCTGTGCCAGGGGAGGTTTAGGTTGGACATTAGGAAGTTCTTCACAGAAAGGGAGATTGGGCATTGGAATGGGCTGCCCATGGAGGTGGTAGAGTCACTGTCCTTGCAGGTGTTTAAGAAAAGATTGGATGCGGCACTCAGCGCCATGGTCTAGTTGACAAGGTGGTGTAAGGTCATAGGTTGGACTTGATGATCTCAAAAGTCTTTTCCAACTGATTCAAAGGAATTGACAAACAAACGGATTGTCCGCCAAAAGTGCTTTTATTTTAGCCGGTGGGAGAGCAGCGGTCCACACTCCACCAAAATGCTTCTCTGACACATTTAAATTTCAGTGGATTTATATAGCATTTTTGTCAAAAATACTACACATCCTTGCACTCCTAAAGTTAGTACCTAATAAATTCTTTTGGAGGATCCTATTGGCAGTCCGCAGTACAAAATCTGTTGTGTTACTCTTTTAATCTTCCACCACATCCATAAGTTCATGATGGTCAAGAGGAGTGCTATTACTATTAAAACTAGAACAGGGAGGATGAGGAAGTTAAAAAGCTGAGTACCTGTTGGTGATTTCAGAGTTGTTCATCCCAAGAAGATGTCCCACCAGTGATGCTCTCCTTCTTTCTGTATTTTTGGTACTTTTTTTGACATTGTGTTTGACTGTCCATATGGCTTTGCAAGATGAATTTTTGACCTCTTCAACTAGCTGTTCTATATCAGGATGGCACAACATTTGCTTTAGAATGTTAATGTTCATTCCAATTTGGAGTTTGGGCACTTCATGATACACATCATATGCACTCTGCATAATTTCAAAGAAGTTATTGGTGTGGTGTAGTTGAAGTTGCATCCACTTATAATTGTGAAATTACAAATACAGAAGTTAGTACCATTATTAGTTTCATTGAAAGAATCTATCATAATAGTTGTGCAAGCAGTTCTCACACAGGCACATCCCCTTTCCACATAATATACCTGTGATCGTGCATGGGTTACAGGGTCATTTCAAAACCACAAATACTATCTCCAGACACAGATCCTCTTTTTCAAACAGTGCATTTCCCCACATGAAACCCAGTGCCTCCCTTGGTACACATGCTTCAATACTAACAGTTTGCCAGTTTCTAGTTTTATTGTTGAAAATGGCCCAGATGTTATGCTGAATGGGTCTGACAACTACATGAGCTCCTATAACTCCAAGGGCCAAAATCAGAAATACACGGTATATTGTTGCATTCTTAATGGTTAATACAAAAGACAGCAGGGTTTTATTCCGTTCATTATATGTAAAATTGACCAATTGTTATCAAGTGTGGATGTATTTTTTAAATTGCATTGTGGTTTCATTTTTAGCAATAATTTCTTTTAATTCTTGTGGCAATTTTTCCAGGTCTTTCTTCTCTAAGTATTCCTGAGATTACAGTTTGTAACCACAGTTGAGATTGTATACATTGTAACGCTAAAGAAATGTTACCTCGTAGTCTTCCCACAAACCTAGTAACTGACTGAAAATCCTGTTGTGTGTGGTTGGCCAGGGTGGTTAATAGATTAGCTGCCAGGCTCTGGGTATCGGCAAGTGTTAGCAGTGTTGATGTGAGAGGAGTTTGTATCTGTCCAATATAAGAACTCACAGTGCTTAATTTATTAAGACTTCTTGATCAATATAATTTAATATCCCCAGTCCAGACTCAAACCATCCCATTAAGTCTCTTTTATGTCTATGATTTGGTGTCTGGGAATGTATCCATGACTTCCATCCTTTTAGACTTTGCTGTATAAATGGGTAGAATTCTTGTTTAATTTCAGAAATATTAGCCTGTACCTTTACCTCCAGTTTTTTCAGAGAGTATTGTGGTTCTAGAAGCAATAATTGTTCATTTGTTTGTCTTACCACAGAGGGACCTGCGAATGAAAGCTTATATTGTTTCACATATGGGTCCCACACTACAGAGTTGTTTCTTACTGTAGAGTAGTTAGTTTTGATTTTAATTTTAAATGCTCATAGTGCGACTCATTCCATTTCGCTCATTGTTGAGTACCCAAGACATGTAACCGTGATTTCTTCAGATACATTGACTGCCTTTAGGCAAGCATTTCTGAAACATTCAGAAACATTACACCGGCCTCTGGTGGTATTATAAAGGATACTTTACTAAAGTTCCCAATACAAATAGTTGAGTATTCCGAGTACCTCAGCCCATAAAAGGATGTAGTTGTGCTATCAGGATTCCATGCATATCTGGGTTGCTACCATATGGTCATGGAATTGGGCATGATATACCCCAATAGGGTGATTATGTTCTGGGCTACCTCTCTGACTGGGTTAGTCAATATTCCTGATGGTCTGGAATATCCCAAGAATGAAATTTGATTCTCAAAAGCAGATCCTATATGAGACCTGTTCCATGTACTAAGCATACAATCAGCATGATTTATTATTCTAGTTGTATGAGAGTTGGCTATTGGAAACAATATTTGTTGGGTTAGATTATTGGCAGGCTCAATTTCTAGATCTCTATATGTTGATCGTCCACCCACCCTATTTATGCATTGCACAAGAAGGAGACTATCTTGTGCTAGGTTATAGTCTCCTATTTTAATTTGCATAGCACAAAAATCATTACAGAAATCACATGAAAATGAATTCACACACTGCTTGTTAATAAGGTCATACATGTGCATGGTCACTGTAGTAACCTCATCTACAAGAGGTCTGTGAGTTTCAAATTTACAAGCCATAAAGATCTTACTTTCAGGTGGGACAAGAAAGGTGGGCATGGATTCAGGTTTTCCCCAATCTTTGACTGCTCAGTCATTATTCTTTAAAATGGTGTAAAGTGTTTTAACCTTTACAACTATCTGTTGTTTTATCAGATGATTAATCTTTTCTACCTGGATGCTGGCCTGGGGCCAATACGGTGTATCTAAGTGCCAGTTGATTTGGAGAGATGTTGCGGTGTGATGTCATGGCTTGCCTCAGTTATCCCAGTCCTTCCCCAGGTGTGTCAATCACCTCTCCTTTCCACACCCTGACCCCTGCTGAGCGCTGTCTGTCAGTCCTGGCATTCCAGAAGGGTGTCGAGTGATTGGCAGAGTTCAAAAGATGCCCTCCACCCCTGGAGGACATTGGGCCATCCAGGTGTCATTTGTCCCTTAAGACTTCCCCCCCCCCACCTGGTTGGTAGCCCTCCGTGCCCCTTCCCTCCCCCTCTCCCTGCGGTTTAAAAGAACAGCAACCACGTGGTTTGGGGAGTTCTGTTGGAGCTGTTACTGGATTCAGAGGCCTGTGGGCCAGTAATAAAGTTCTGGATCTAAACCCTCCATCAAAACCGACTCCTTTTTCCTTCACCATCCCCTTAAAGCTTCTCCACCAGAGGTAAACGTGAGCTCCTGCATGTCTGCGCTTGTCTCTATGTGCCCAGCTGCAGCATCCAGCTAGACAAAGGTGTCTCTGAGGTGAAAACAACACAGCTGCTGCCTTTTGGTCAAGCAGCAAGGGCCAGACAAGCCCAGGCACGTCCCATTCCAGGTATATTAGTAATTATTGCAATAGAGAGCATTGCAAAGTTGCTGTACAATCTTTGCTATAAAATGTGGTCCTTGATTGGAGGAAATGCCTAAAGGAACTCCAAACCGATGCATTATATTGTTTAACAAAACTTTGATGACTTCTTTGGCTTTATTTGTTTGAGTTGGGAATGCCTCAGGCCACGCTGAGGTCTCAGTTAATACTAAAAGGTATTTATACCCCCCCTTTTCTTGGGAGTTCAGAAAAGTCAATTTGCCAGTGTTGTCCAGGATATTGTCCCTTGTCTATTTTGCCAGGCTCAACTCTGTTCTTAGTTTGTGGATTGGTTCTAAGACATTTCTCACATCATTGGGTTACCTGCTTTACAGTAGAGTACAGGTTGCATTTCACTATTGTCCTTATCAAATAATTATGTAGGGCATCCCCTCCCCAGTGTACATGATTATGTTCATCTTTAACTAATTTCCATAATCCTCTTCAGGTATGACTATTTGTCCCTGGGGAATTACGTAAACATTATCTTTTAGTTCTGCTTGCAAATCCTTTGCTAGATCTTTCTGAGTATATGACAGATCATTGTCATATTGTACCTTACCTTCAGGAATTAATGCCTGAATCTCAGCATTGCTTTGTTCTGCTACCCTTTTTACAGCCTGGTCAGCCAACCTGTTACCTCTTTCAGGGTTTGTTTCTCCTTTCTGATGTCCTTTGCAGTGCATAATTGCAACCTTCTGAGGTAGTTATACTGCCTCTATCAATTTTAAGATTTCCCCGGAATGCTAATTTGCTTTCCTTGAGCTGACAATAGTCCTCTTTCTTTCCAAACTGCTCCATGGGCATGTATTACTATGAAGGCATACTTGGAATCTGTTCATATATTGATCCTTTTTCCTTGGGCTAGTTGGAGGGCATGGGTTAAAGTAATTATCTCTTCCTTCTGAGCTGACATCCCTGCTGGTAGAGGTAGGGTTTCTATCACCTCTTGCTCAGTGGTAATTCCATATCCTGATTTTCGTTATCTGGCTCTCACAAAGCTGCTCTCATCTGTGTACCAAGATTCTGCTCTCGGAATCGGGGGTTCTTTAAGATCTGGACAGATGGAATAAGTGGACTCAAGGGTTTCGATACAGTCATGCTACAAAGGTTTGTTGTCTGTCTGGCGAGTAGCCCAAAATGCTGCCAGATTAACTAGAGAAGAAGTTAGTATTGTAATATCATCTTGTTCCACTAAAATTGCTTGATATTTAAGGAATCTGGAGGGCAAGAGCCAATGCCCACCCTTTTGCCCAAGAACTGTTGCCACTGAATGTGAGACATAGTTATTTGTTGACCTAGAGTGAATTTCTGGGCTTCTTGGAAATTTAAAACAACAGTGATGACTGCTCGCAGACAGTCAGGCCATCCCCTACTTACTTAATGCAGTTTTGAAAAGTATGCTACTGCTCTCTTATACCAGCCAATTGTTTGTGTCAGTACTATCAATGCCATCCTTTGCTTCTCATAAGAGAAAAGCTAGAATGGTTTTGAGATATCTGGCAAGCCCAGAGCAGGTGCTCTTTTCAATTATTCCTTCAGCTTTTGAAAGGCTTTCTTACCTTCGGATGTCCATTCTAGGTCTCTGTGATTGTCTTTTAACAGCTGATAGAGTGGCTTAACCAGCAGTCCGTAGTTAACAATCCAGAGTCTGCACCGTCCGGTCATTCCTAGAAAGGTTCTCAATTCTTTGGCGTTAGTAGGGGGTGGGGTTCTGTGTATGGCCTCTTTGTATTCTCTGGCTTAGTCGTCGCTGCCCTTGAGATATTTTGCATTCTAGGTAAGTGACTTCTTTGATTATTTAAGCTTTATTTCTGGATACCTTCTATCCACTTAGTCACAGATAATTTATTAGGCTTTCTCTCCATTCCAGTCTTCTTTGGTTTCAGCGTCTATAAGGAGATTGTCCACATACTGTAACAAAATTCCATTTAGGGAGGGACTTACACAACTTCCCAGATCTTTAGCCAACTGGTTTCCAAATAGGGTTGGACTATTCTTGAATTCTAGTGGTAATAGAGTCCAGGTAAGTTGAGTTCTCCTGTGGGCACATTTCTCTTCACAGAGAAAAGCAAGGCACAACTTCCCAAGGATTTTCTGGGATTCACATTCTCTGAACCTCAGAGAAAGAAAAAACAATTCTTATCTCATTTACTGCTCCTGTGTTTTGGAACAAGTGGAATGCATTGTGGAAGATTGTTTACCTGAAGGGAATTGGTAATTGGATTCTGGTGTGAGTGTTTTGATTCATTGACCAATTGAATCCATGTGTGTGTGTTGGGACTGTCGGCTGACAGTCACGAGATTCTGTGCAGTTGAGTGGAGTTGAGTGATTTGGGCAGGTTCAGTTTAGATGTAGTGTAATATAGTATAGAATAATATAGTATAATAAAGTAATTAATTAGCTTTCTGATATCAGTGGAGTCAGATGCACCATTTCTCCCCCTCGTCAGGGTTGCCTTGATTTACAATATTCTCCTTCCAGTTTCGGGATTTCCCCATCCAAAAGGCAAACAGGTTTTGGCTGCCAGGATCCAAGGGTATACAGAAGAAAGCATCTTTGAGATCTAAAATGGTAAACTACATGTATTCATCTTTTAATTTGGTTAGTAAGGTATATGGATTTGCGACCACTGGGTGGAGATATTCAGCTATTTTGTTAATAGCCCATAGGTCTTGAACCAGCATATAGCTTGATCCATTAGGCTTTTGTATGGTTAAAATGGGTGTATTGTATTCGGATTCACATTCTACTAACAACTCAAATTTTAGAAAATTGTCTATTATGGGCTTAACATCTTTCATGTTTTCTACTTTAAGTGGATATAGTTTAATTCTTACTGGTCGTGTTCCAGGTTTAATAATTACAGGTTGTGCTGATTTGGCCTTATGAGGGGTCCCATCCACCCAGACTTTAAGGTAAACCTGGTTAAGAATTTTGTTAGTGCATGGACATGGATGTGAGGAATTTGAAAGAATGTGTTTGAATTTTTCTGATCATTCAAAATCTATTCATGAAAGCATACAACAATTGGAAGATGGAGTGGCCAAACGTGGGGAAGAGAATAGGTCATGGCTGGATGGTGTGTTCAGTTGGTTTTGTTAGCGTTCGGAAACATATAACCACGAAATAGATTATATGTCGGTGCTTTTATTAAGAGCTCTGGGTGTCAGGGGTATTCGACCCAAATCCGACTCCGATCGTACATTCGAGATGAACATGTTTTTATATTCTATCATTATATAACTTTCATGTTAATTATTAAACTTATATTGTTCTATTGTATACATAGATTCCAGTCAAGCATGGCCCCTCGTGGTTCCCCCTTAAATTTCTAACAACGTTTCTCATGATTCTTCCTATGGTTATACAATAATTATATTTAATTGCTAAACAATCATCACATCTAACAATTATATCATTTATCATACTGCTTACACAGGTGCAATGATCTGGCAAAACACAAAGCCTAACATTTTCAGAGTCTATTTTTAACATTTTCCAGGGCCCCCATTATCATTCTCCCCCCTTTGAAAGCATTTTCACTTCACTATATGTGTAAATGTTTTCACTTGATATAGTCCTTTATCTCTCAATTTATACTTGACGTTCTTCAAATCCAGGGTTGATGTAAACGCTGTCATGAATGTTATCACGAACTGGAGAAACAGAAGATGGTGGGCGTGGATCTCGTGTCAGTGCCTTTATTATCTTCTGGTTCCAGGCCGTTTTCTTCTGTATCTCTCCCTTTAAGATGCTGTAAACGAACCAAATTGCTAGGAATACAATTAGTAAGATTATCACACTCTCAATGACAGATTTAATCCATGAACTCACATTCTACCCTAACCCTTTAAAGATTTTGCCTAACCAGCTCGTAGTCACATCCTTTTGCTCTTCTTGTGCTTCATGCTCTATTTGTTTCAACTGATTGATGTCCTATTCTACATCTGCAGTTACATTTGGGATATGAACGCAGCAATGATCAACCCGTCCCTTTAAAAATCCACATACTCCATGCTCTTTCAGGAGTAACAAATCTAAGGCTAATCGATTTTGTAAAGTCATTTTTGTGGTGGCTTGTAATTGTACGTTTAATTCTTTAAATCCTTCCCGGGTGACTCTTGCCAGTCTATCTACCTGGCCTGTAAGTTTGTACAGCATCTCTCTACTCTGATAGTTTGCTATAGGGCCAAGAAAAGACTCTAGGGCCCACCCAAATTTCACTCCACTAGAGGGTTCTTGCCAAGTGTCATCTAGATTTTCATTGTCGGGAACTTCTCGTCTTGCTCTTATCTGCAGAAGTTCATGTTTTCCATTAAATGGGGACTTTTTCCAAATTGGACATAAGGTTGGGAGGCCTAAAGTAATTTCTTTTACTTTCCCATCTACAGGCAGATGTGTTGTCCAGGTACCATCGCTTGTTGCCCATACAAATTGTCCTGGACTTCGAACTGTATTCCTGGTACATCCTACAACTACTTTATAATTCACTCTGCCTTGTTTATGTTTGATCCCTCTGCAAGCACAACCAATTTGCAGGGCTATTGCCAGGGGTGGCATCTGTTTTATCTCTGCATCATCAGAAGTGCAGTCATAAGTTTTATTACATGCCCACCAACTTACTTTGTCTGCCCTCGTTCTGCTACTGGTGGCAGTGTACGTTACTGCTGGATCTGTTTCATTCTCGGAGCTTTCCCACTTAATACACCAAGGGGTGTTTGCCATATATTGGAATTTTTGAAGTATACTCACAGACAACGCACTGTCCCAAGGTTCTATCTGATCTTTCTGATCCTTGGTCTCACACTTCCATACCAGAGTGGTTTCTGTAACATTTTCTATAATCTTTTTATAGTGTGGCAAATAGCATTGCCATTGTGTGATGCCTCCTGATTCTCCCATAGGGGTTCCTAATATGCCATCACTTAGAATACAGTCTTTCTGGCTCATGGGTTTCATCCATGTTCCTATTTTCTCCCAATTTTCCTTGACTACTTGCCTCGATCCGGGTACCTGTTTACATGTAATTGTTTTGTTCTTTTGTATTTCAGGTAGTTTTGATCTTATGATTCCCCAATTTACTGGGTCTCCTGCTGCCGTTGGTATTGGCAGACAGGCAGTTATTCTACTGGTGTTTTGCATTTTGGAAAAATCTTTGACTAATCCAATCATTACATTCTCAGCCTGAACTGCATTAGAAACTTTTATCACCTGTGTTTCTGCTTGTACCTCTCTCTTCATTCTAGAATGAAGAGTGGTTAGTTGATCTTTTTGCATTCCATATCCCAAAGACATTAATGACCATAACCTTAGCACAATTACTGATAGTATTCTCAAAGCAATTAAACACATCTTATCTGCAGCCTTGTTGGTTCCACAGTTTACACAGTCCGTGATCCAGGATGAATTTTCTTCACTCAGGTATCCAGGGGTCCATGCCGGCTACTTTGACTGCTGTAAAGGTGGTCAGTAGTACCTGATGGGGTCCACTCCACTTTTCTTTCAGTGGTTCTTCATTCCAGTTTTTAATGTACACCTTGTCTCCTGGATGTATGTTATGAACTGGATTCTCGAGAGTCAGCGGTCTATTCCACACGAGGATGCTCCGGAGCCGAGCTAAAGTTTTCCCGAGAGACAGAACATAATTCTACACTTCCTGCTTTCCTGTGACGTGTACATTAGGGTTAGGCTCAGGAGATTCATATGGTTTCCCATACAATATCTCATAAGGACTGACTGACATCCCACTCCTAGGCTTTATCTGAATCCTCAACAGTGCTATTGGCAAAGCCTGAGGCCACTGCAATTTGGCTTCTTGGCATATTTTACTGATTTGCCTTTTTTAGTGTCTGATTCATCCTCTCTACCTGTCCACTTGACTGGGGTCTCCACGGTGTGTGGAGGTCCCAAGTTATCCCCAGTAATCTACTTATCTCTTTTACTACTGTAGCTATGAAATGAGGCCCCCTATCTGATGATACCCCTAGGGGTACCCCAAACCTGGGAATAATCTCCTGTAGTAACCACTTAACTGTTTCCTTTGCTTGGTTTGTGCGACAGGGAAGGGCTTCTGGCCATCCAGAAAATGTGTCAACCCCCACTAACAGGTATTTGTATCCTCGAGTTCTTGGCAATTCTACAAAATCTACCTGCCAATAGTCTCCTGGCTCTATTCCTATCCGAATTCTTCCTAGCTGTGCCTGTCGTCTAGCCACTGGGTTGTTTTTCAAGCAGATATCACATTCTGACATTACTGATTTTGCCATTGTTAACATCCGTACCAAAATTAAACTCTGCTTTAGCAATTTTACCCATGCCTCTGCACCCCAATGACATTCGTTATGTTTAATTTGTAGAACTTCTCTCATTATCAAGGGGGGGTACCACTATTTGTCCTTGTGCAGTCACATACCATCCCTCTGAATTCTTTTGTGCATTTAGCAAACGTGCCAGTCTTTCATCTTCTACTGAATATTTTGGTTTTGGAGGCAAATTGAATTGGGATACATTAAGCTTTAAAGGTATCAATGCCATTGTTGTTTGCACCTCTCGAGCAACCTGTCGGGCTGCCCAGTCTGCCTTTCGATTTCCCTCACAGATTTTGGAGTTTCCTGATTGGTGTGCTTTACAGTGTATAATTGCCACTTGTTCAGGTTTTTTTACTGCTTTTATCAATTGCAGGACTGCATCCTGATGTTTAATGCGCATACCTCGAGAAGACAATAATCCTCTTTCTTTCCACAGTGCTCCGTGTACATGCACCACTCCAAAAGCATATTTTGAGTCAGTCCATATATTTACCTTTTTCCCTTCACTTTATTTTAGTGCCCTGGTTAAAGCAACCAGTTCTGCCTTCTGGGCAGATGTATTTGGTGGTAATGCCTTTGCCTCCACTACTGTATTGACTGTTGTTACCGCATATCCAGCATATCTGGTTCCGTTTTCCATGAAGCTGCTCCCATCTGTAAATAGCTCCCACTCTGGCTGCTCTAGTGGAACGTCTTTCAGGTCTTCTCTTGCTGAATAGGTGTACTCTATTACCTCTACACAGTCATGCTCTAATGGGCCTTCTTCAGTTGTGGTACCTAGGAACAAAGCTGGATTCAAAAGGTTAGTTTTTTTTAATGTGACATCATCCTGCTCAGTCAGGACTACCTGGAATTTTATCATCCTGCTTGGAGATAGCCAATGGCCCCCCTTCTGTTCTAATACAGTGGTTACCATGTGTGGTACATAGACATCTATGTGCCTTCCCATAGTAAGCTTCCTAGCTTCTTGTATCAGCATCACAGTAGCTGCGACCGCTTGCAGACATGAAGGCCATCCGGCACTTATGTTGTCAAGTTGTTTGGAAAAGTAGCCCACCGGCCTTTTCCAACTTCCCAGACGGTGGGTCAGGACTCCTAGTGCTAGGCGCAGCCTTTCATGTACAAACAGCTGAAAATCTTTAGACAGATCAGGTAACCCTAATGCTGGAGCAGTTGTTAGTGCTTCCTTTAATTTTAGGAAGGCTTCTTTCTGTGGCTTGCCCCAGGTGAATGGCTGCATCTTCTGAGCTTCATACAGGGGTTTCACAATCAGTCCATAGTCCATGATCCACAGGCAACACCATCCTGCCATCCCGAGGAAGACTCACAGCTCATGTAAATTCTGGGGCTCTGGAATAGCACAAATAGCTTGGATACGGTTAGTACCTAGTTTTCGTTGCCCTTGTGAAATTTCACATCCCAGGTAGATCACAGTCTTGTTGGGCAATTTGTGCCTTTCCTCTGGATACTTTATAACCTCCCATTCCCAGTGAATTTAAAATCTCAATGGTTACCTTTATACAGGTTGCTTTTTCTTCTGTAGCTATTAGTATATCATCAACATACTGTAACAACAGGTATTGGTCTCTTGGTACTTGCCCATTCTCGGTTCCAATCTCCAGTTCCTTTGCCAGTTGATTTCCGAATAGGGTCGGCGAGTTCTTGTATCCTTGTGGTAATTGTGTCCAGGTGAGCTGGGTCTTTCTTCCGTTCCCTGGGTTTTCCCACTCAAAGGCAAACAATTTCCTACTTTCCTTGTCAAGGGGTATGCAGAAAAAGGCATCTTTTAAATCAATTACAGTAAACCATTTATATATCTCTTTTACGGATGTCAGCAATATGTAGGGATTTGTTACCACTGGATAAATGTCCTTTGTTATTTTATTTATTGCTCTCAAATCCTGCACTAATCTATATTCACCATTTGGTTTCTTTACTGAAAATATTGGTGTATTAAATTCTGATTCACATTCTTCTAAAATTTGGTATTTCAAGAATTTCTCAATAATCTTTACTATTCCTTGCCGTGCTTCTGGTTTTATGGGATACTGTTTGACTTGTACAGCCCTCACCCCTTCTTTTAACTCTACATGCACTGGTTGTGCCAATTTAGATTCCCCTGGTACATCTGTCTCCCATACAGAGAGAATCACTGCATCTTCTACCTCCCTAGGGATAGAGGGAACAGGTTTTTCTTTGATCATTAAAATCTGTCCCGTCTTTGATTCAGGTATTTTCATTATAAGGTCTCCATTTTCAAAGGTTATTACCGCATCAAGTTTCGCTAGCAAATCTCTCCTTAAAAGCGTAATTGGACACTCAGGTACATATAAGAACTCCTGTGTTAAAACCTTGTTCCCAAAACACAAATCTAGGGGTTGCAAGAATGGCCGTTTTTCCTCCTTCCCTGTAGCCCCGACAATTGTTGTTTCCTTGTCCCAAATTTGTCCTTGCAAATCATTTAGTACAGAGTAAGTAGCTCCCATATCTATTAGAAATTGGACCTCCTTATGCCCTAACTGTATATTTATGACAGGTTCTTGAACCTGTTTTACAGGTTCCACGTCTAGTCAGCTGGTATATTCACCTAACACCATTGCCTTGGCAACGTTTTCCTGCTGGAACTGATTGCACTGGTGAAACCGGTTGTTTGGGTTGTTTGGGTACTCTCTCTTCCAATACCCCTCCCGCTTGCAATACGCACATTGATTTAGGCTTAACCCTTGCATAACTGGTCTCCTACCCTGACTACTTCTGCCACGCCCCCTGAAATTTGGGTTCCCTTTTCCTTGTATTACTGCCAAAAGATTTTGCTGCTGCCTTTTACTAGCTTGTCTTTCGCGATTATTATATACCTTCCAGACTACCTCAAGTTGCTTATCCAAATTCCTTAATTCCTCTCCTTCTAATTTTTGCAATTTTTTCCGAATATCATCTTGTGACTGACCCAAGAATATGAGAGCGAGCTGAACCTTTGCTTGTTCTGTGTCTATTTGGAGATCTGTGTATTTTCTTGCTGCCTCCTTAAGCCTCTCCAAAAACGCAGTGGGAGATTCTTTCTTTTCCTGCCGAACCTCATATAATTTAGACCAATTTATAGTTTTGGGCACAGCATTCTGAACTCCTATTTGGATCCACTCCTGATATTTCCGTAGTCTCCTCATACCCCAAGGTAAATTAGGGTCCCATTTTGGATCCTCAGTTGGGAAATTCTCATCCAAAGTTCCTGTTATGAGCCCGTTTCTAATATCCTCCCTTGCCCTTTCTTTGGCTGCCTTAAGTACCATCTCTTTCTCAGTAGAATCCATTAAAGTATCTAATATTACTTGTATGTCATCCCAGTCCGGATTCTGAGTTTTTATAACCATTTTTACTACTCGTGCTACCTTATCAGGATTTTCTCTATAAGTTCCGGCTGATTGTTTCCAAATAACTAGATCTGCAGGAGAAAAAGGCACCTTTACAAATACCGGCCCTTCCAATCCTACACCTTGTCGCAAGGGGGCAATCACAGTCTGTTTTTGTCTGCCTATGTCTTTTCTATCCATGACCGGGGCAAGCTTTGACTGACTTTGAGTTCTGTGGGCTACCGGGGTGGCCAACCCACCACCATCGCCATCTCCCCCACCCGCATCCCTCCCCCTCCTTTCTATTACAGTTCGGTTTTGCTCATCTTCCGAGGAAGAGGGATCAGGTGACAATGGGAGAGGAGGATAAAGAGGGAAGGGTGTACTAGACAAGACAGGTTCAGGATTAGGTGAGGTAGGGGCAGATGGTGGGATAGGGACAGGTGAAGCAGGTGGGATAGGGCTAGGTTCTCTTGGTCTTATTGGAGCTACCTGTAAATCAATATCTGTATAATTTTCCCTACTCAGACTTTCTTTCAACGCCAAGTGTTCTAGACAATGTTTCTCACAAACCCCACACTTATCACTTGCAGATGCTCGGACCACCATTAATCCACATTCGTCCTGCCATTCTGGCTTTCCCTGTAAATAGAAAAACAAATCAACACACCGAACCTCATTCCATTTTCCTTCTTGTTTACAAAACGACATTAACTGCAAAATAGTGTTATATTGCAGAGTCCCGTATTTTGGCCATTTTTCACCATTCTCCAAGACATATTCTGGACACCATGTATTACAATAATCAATCAACTTAGCTTTACGTAATTCTTCCCCAAAATTACCCCGTTTCCAATGTGCTAATAAGCACCCCAAAGGAGAAGTTTGCGGAATAGAGGCATTGCTGCCCAAAATCCCTTTGAGCTTCTCCATCCAAAAATACACCACAAATTGCCGAACCCGCAACGCTTTCACGATTGTCTTACGGAACGGCGCCTAGGCAATACCACCAGGAATTCCTTTAGCCCAACCAAGCGTAGCTTTCGCTGCGTCTTATTGGCAGGCACCCAAACCAAAGTAAAAGATCCTTACCTTTCTCCCAGGGACGTTGTGAGCGGCAGAGGCGGTCGCGGCCGATGGGCTCCCCGAGAATCCCTCGGTGGCGGCTGGAGTGTGATCGAGTCATGAAACTCGCTTCAGCAGCACTCACAGGGTCCCATCTGGGGTCGCCAAAATGTTAGCGTTCGGAAACATATAACCACGAAATAGATTATATGTCGGTGCTTTTATTAAGAGCTCTGGGTGTCAGGGGTATTCAACCCAAATCCGACTCCGATCGTACATTCGAGATGAACATGTTTTTATATTCTATCGTTATATAACTTTCATGTTAATTATTAAACTTATATTGTTCTATTGTATACATAGATTCCAGTCAAGCATGGCCCCTCGTGGTTCCCCCTTAAATTCCTAACAACGTTTCTCATGATTCTTCCTATGGTTATATAATAATTATATTTAATTACTAAACAATCATCGCATCTAACAATTATATCATTTATCATACTGCTTACGCAGGTGCAATGATCTGGCAAAACACAAAGCCTAACATTATCAGAGTCTATTTTTAACATTTTCCAGGGCCCCCGTTATCAGTTTAATCTTGCATCAACATGGAGAGAATTTTTGAAGATAGGTGTATACATATTGATTGGCATCGCAGTCCTTTTAATATTAATGCCATGTCTACGTTAGTGTATCTGACAGATGATGGATGAGGCTGTCAAAGTAGTGTTTTTGGTTCAAAGAGAAGGGGGACATGTGGAAACCCAGGGCACCAGGAATATTTCTCTGTCTGCTCTGGGGTGCCCTGACCCCCAGGGAGCACTGACTTTGACCCTCATTCATGGAGAAAGTTTCCTAGACTTCAAGATAGACTAGAATCCGCAAAAGTGGATTGCCGCTCTGTTTTGCAGAGTTGCCTGTCTCACACTTTGAACATCAACTAATAAATTGCTCAGTGAGAGAGAGATAGCACGAGAGTGCTTACTCAACCAACACCCCATTTGATCCAATTGCTTCAAGGCTGCTCCTGCAGCTGCCTGTGGCAGAAGCAGAGCTGTTATAAATTTCTGGCCTTTTTTCCATGTATTAACATTGTCATCACAATTGGGGTCGTATCAACTGACAGATCTTTTCCCTCTACATCTGTTCTCTTGTCATTGTCATGTTGGGTGTCAGGAAAGAAAGTCTCCCAATGCTTCATGGACCACCTTTGACATTGGACGGGATGGCAGGCCAAATTCTGTTCCCACAAATGAAAAAGACTCCTTGTGGTAATTGCAATGGAACCTTGCTGGACGGTCTGATCATTCTTGCTGTGAAATTGCACCAAGATGTCGCATTTCTATATATGATGTGATTTGGGGTTACATCTGTTATTTTGTCCTTATTTTGTTTTGACCCAGGAAGACTAAATACTATACAGAAATCCATCTTCACTGAGGCAAGAATTTCCAATTCTTGAGGTTCATAAAGAGCCTCAGGGAGAAATTTGATCCAAACTCCCCTTGTTTGAACCATGAACACTGCATTGACAACTTTGTCAACCATCTGTCAGACACACATTCGACCACATCCCATATTTCACGTAAGCTATCATCTAACAAAAATTCTACAACATCACTGATGCCCACACCGATGAAGAAATCCAAAGTCCAGAATCTTCTGTGGGCGAAGCACAAGGGTTGGAATCTCTGCACAGTCCACATCTGTGTGTCTTCTCTGCTTGTGGAGTGGTCAGCATTTTCTTGCACTTGATAGAGTTTCACATTCTTCAGTGAAATCCACCTGGACTTTGTACCTGTAAATCACAAGCAAATCCACATCCCCGCAGGGACTGGAGGATTTTCTCAAAATCCCAGAGGTCAAGAATGGGTCCTGATGTGAAAATAAAACATTAATCAGTTCTGTTTTGCAAAACTGCATAGAGAAATATAACAACATAAGTTGCTATTACTAACATTCTTTGGTTATGAACAGGAGAAAACATCAAGAGCAAAACAATGCATGTAGTAAAGAAGAAACTAACAGCAATTATGAATCAATCAGATTATACACATAATCAATAACACATGAGAAATCATACAATTACCAAGCACTACAACACTGAACTGTCATCTCAGAGTCTGCAACACCTGATAAACCTTAAAACAACAGAAAATTGGAGAAATCATGTCTGGATTCATGTTTCTCCAAACTTCCTCTGAAAATAGGCTCAGCTGTCACATATGGTCAAATTGCCAAGCCAAAAGGGCTTGAATATTTTTTTTAAGCAGAAAACATCTGGATTGATTGTCAATCACTCCATCCAAGTACAGCTAGAGCTTGTCCAGACCCTGAACTCTAATTGGTGGGTATCACCACATTTTAAAACAAGACTCTTAAAAATAACAGTTATGAATAACAAACCTTAGGGTTAATGTTGTATTGCGTTCTTATATGTTTTAGTTGCATTTAGTTGTACTTTGGTTTATCCCTGTTCCCCCCCGTTATAATGGTTCTGCTGCCTCCTCCCTTCTTGTTAATGTCAATCTCCCTACCTCCTCCCCCTGTTCCCCAAAAGTAGCTGAATCCTTCTCTTAACCCCTCCTCAGTGTCCTGTCCTTCACTTGACGGCCCATCCCCTCCCTCTAGAAACTTCTACCAAGGCCATCGAGTGATAGGTTCAGGAACCGGGGCCCCTCCCTCGGGTGGCCCTTATTGGTCCCCCTACCTGCCTGTTTCCCTGATCCCCACGCCCTCCTGTATCCCCATTGGCAGGTGGGCAAACCCCTCCCTGGTTTACTCCCCCCTTTATAACACCCTGCAGACCCCATTTTGGGTGTCTTCAGTTGGCTGGATCCCCTGGGTTAGGGACCTCGTTTGAGCTCCGGAATAAACCTGGACTTTGCCCCCAATTGGAGTCCACTCTCCTTCTTCTACCTACGTTGTGCTGCTGTCTCGTCCGAAAGGTGAAAGCCTTAGCTGCTCTCCTGACCTCCCGAGGAACGGGAGAGTGTCCCCTGCTGCTCGCTGTGCCAGAGCAAACCAGGGTGACTCCGAGCACACACTCGGAGAGGCACTGCGACAATTTGACACCCACGTGGGGGCTGAAGTCACCACTGGACCCCACTGACAAGACCTTGGACGCTTTCCTGGACTTTGTACCTTGGAGTGCCCTCAAAGGTTTCTTGGTCGGCAAGCTACCCCCAGTGGGAGCAGACCTTGTTTTAGTGGATGGTGCTCCTGGGGGACGAGGACGATAGCTCCTGAAGCCCCACAGAAGTCATCCTCCGGTAGGAGCCATCGCCTCCGGATTTTTCTTTTCCACTCGCCGGACAGGTAAAGAAACCTCTTTTCTCCCTTTCTGTGGCATGAGGTCGCTTTCTCCTTACTCTCCCTGCCATCTGTATAGGTCTCCTTTGTCTAAGGGACCCTGTCCTTGTGCTTCTTTCAGTTTGGAGCCAGGACCCCTCTCTTTTTGCTGTGCAGCTTTTTCTCTTTCTTGTGGGGAACCGGCAGTGCTGTTCTGCTTCATTTTGTGGTTTTTCCAGGGCAGTTGGGTGATTTGAGCTGCTCAATTTGTTATCTCAGCCATGGGTGCTAGGCTGTCGGCAGCTCAAAAAGGAGTTTTAAACCAAGTTGTGGGAATCCTTTCGGGGGGGGGGGAGTTTGTTATTCAAAAAGGGAATTAAAACAGCTTGTCCAATGGTTGTTTTCTCACTTTCCCGAGGTGTCCCCTGAACAAATTTATGACATTCACTTTTGGGACTTAGTTGGTAATAAATTAACAGAATTGCGCATGTCAGGGGACTCCTCCTTGTCTAAAATTACTTGCTGGACACTCCAAATCAGAACAGTCTTAAAATCCAAATTTGGGGTGAGAAAACAACCATCCTCTGACAGCCTGTTCCCCAGTTCTCCCAACTCTCCCTGTCCTAGCCCTCTTCCCTCACCTGCTCCCCTTCAAACTGGGATCCTGAGAGAAGCAGCCCACTCCTCCTCAGCGCAGGGTTGCCATCGTCCCCCCGGCTCCCCTCAAGTCTCCCATTCCCCCTGCCCAAGGAGTCCGGGCCTGATTTCTCGGGATCCTTCCCTTTCTCCCTTTTACCCAGTTAGTAAAACCCTGTCCCAAAAACCCTCTGTCTGGTTTAATCTCCCTGACCCTGACTCTCCTCAAAAGGGCTCCTGTGGAGCTCAAAATGGTGGCAGCCACATGGCTTTTCCCGCCTTTTTCCCTTCTTCTTCCCATAATCCCTTTTGCCGGTCTGCCAACCCCTTTCTGTCCCCAGACTCCTCCCATGAACCCTCCCCTTCTTATGTCCCTCCTCCTCCTTCTGCTCCTCCCATGCCTTCCCCAAGACCCGCCTCCTGACCATGCCTCCAAATCAGAGACCTGTCTGTCAAGTGTCCCCACCCAGTTTCCCAGCCACTCCCCTTCCCCCTCCACTCCTGCTTCCCACACTCCCCCTTCTGGTTCCCACACTTCGACATCCGGGGGGGGAGGGGCCCAGGAATCAGAGCCAGGGGCTTGTTCCCATGCTGTCAGCTGCCCCAGTTACGTATAATCCACAGAGGGAAGGGAGAGCACAGGCCCAATGGACCCCATTCCCCTACCACACTACTAAAGAGTTATGTAAAGCCCAAAAGGAGTTTTCCTGGGAAAGTGAATATTTCCGGGGGCTCCTGAGGGCAGTGCTGTCAGCATCAGATGTCACTCCAGCCGATTTAAAACAGTTATTTTCTTGCCTGCTCATCCCCACAGAATTTTTCATGTGGGAGGCAGCATGGAAGAGAGAGCTGAGGGAAATTCTCCCATCATTATGGGATAACCCTTGCATGGCAACAGACATCAATGGTGACACCATTTCTATAGACCATCTTTGTGGGCAGGAGGAATGGGAGGATGGTGCCAAACAGGCACAGGCGATTCCCAGGAAGGTGCTGAGGGAAAGTATCAAAGCAGCAGAAAAAGCCTTTCTTGCCTTGCGACCCGAGGCACCCGCTTGCAGTTATACAAAACTTATGCAGTCACCAGCCGAATCTTTTCTTATGTTTGTTGAGAGACTCCGCAGGGCAATTGAGCTGCAGGTACAGAGTGAGGACGCCTGGCAGAACATCCTTAAAGAAGTGGCTTTGGCCAATGCAAACGCAAAGTGCAAGGCTGCCATCCAGAGTCTGCCTTTTGACCCTCCTCCAACTCTGTATCACATGTTGGAAGTCTGCTCTCGAAAAGTCACCACCGCCCCGGAGGAACATGATAATAAGATTCGGCCACCCCGGTGCGTCTTTGCTGCAAACTCTGCTGCCACTTCGGCCTCAACACCAACTGTGCATCCTTCTCGCTTCCCAAAAGCCCCTAGAAAATCTTTTGATCTGGACAAGCCGTGCCATTTATATGGACTCAAGGGACACTGGATGCTGGACTGCCCGCTGAAACAACAATTTTTAGATTTTAAAAAGAGGCAGATGGCTCCTGTGGAGGCACAACAAAAAAACTAATTGAAGAGCGCAGTCCCTCCCTGTGCCATGACATAAATGAGGTGGGCTTGTTAACATCTCAGGGGGGGAGCGAAGGAGAACATATGTCATGGTTTGACACTGTCAACCCACGACAACATGTTAGAAAGCAGAGCCTACCTGCGACCACAACTCAACCGGACATTCCCAGACCCATTTTAACCACTTTTTCCAATGTTGAACCTTTCAGGTTGCAGCTGACAGAGCCGCTCCACCTGCAAGACTCAAATTTCCAGTCTGTGTCAGTGTGCCCTAAGATTCAAGGTACTTGGAACCGGATCCGATGTAAGTACGTTGTCATCGGAGACACCAAATACGCACCACACGAAATCAACGTTGTTCCGGGTCTCTTGACATCGGACACGGGACAATTCTCCCTTGGACTGTACTGTGTCCGCCCCCCCACCTATCTGCCAAAGGGCCAAATCATAGCACAGACCATACCAGTGCCTGAACTGACCTGGGACCCGGAGCGAGGCCATCTGCTCCAACAAAATACCCATCCTATGGTCTCATGGGCTCAGGTTCTGGGGAAAGAAAAACCACGTGTTACATGTGGGATGCAGAGAGGTGGGGAGTGAAAATATCTAGATGTACTCTTAGACACGGGAGCAGATGTGATGATCATTCCCTCTTGGGATAGGCCGTCACACTGGGAGCTGCAAAATGTGGCTGGTCATATTCAGGGTATAGGAGGCATTCAATTGGCAAAACAATCAAAGAGTGTCGTTTAAATTGAGGGGCTGGATGGACAGTTAGCATCAATATGTCAATTTGTTTTAGATTATGCAAAACCCCTGTGGGGGAGAGACCTCATGGGCCAGTGGGGGGCTATAATTGACCTTCCTAAGACCCCCACACACACGTTTTTTGTGCGGCGGCCAGAAACTGAATTGGAAGACCAATACGCCAGTATGGGTAGAACAGTGGCCACTCAATAAACAAAAATTAAAGGCATTTGAGGAGCTCATGAAGGAGCATCTAGAAAAATGTAACATCGTGGAGACCATGAGTCAGTGGAACTCCCCTGTCTTTGTAATAAAAAAGCCAAACAAAGACAAATGGCGGCTCCTCGATGACTTCTGCCAAATTAACAATGTTATTGAGGATATGGGCTCTCTCCAGCCTGGGATGCCGTCTCCCACAATGCTCCCCCAAAATTGGAATTTGGCTGTTCTTGACATCAAAGATTGTTTCTTCCAAATTCTTCTACACCCTGACGATGCTCCGCAGTTCGCCGTCTCGGTTCCTACCATCAATCGAGAAGCCCCAAAGAAGAGGTACCACTGGAAAGTTCTTCTGCAAGGAATGAAAAGTAGTCCAGTGATCTGCCAGTGGTATGTTTCCTCCTTGCTGTCTCCTGTCCATGCAGCCGCAAGGGATGCAATTATCTTACATTATATGTATGACATCTTGGTGTGTGCTCCGAATGACGACCTACTTACCCATGTGCTTGACCTCACAATCAATGCATTGGTTGTTGCAGGGTTCGAGCTTCAGGAGGAAAAAATTCACAGATGCCACCCTGGAAGTACCTAGGTCTTGAAATTGGAAAGCGGACCATTGTTCTGCAAAAATTGGCCATCAAAAATAACATCAAGACCCTGGCAGACGTCCCCCAACTGTGTGGGTCTTTGAACTGGGTAAGACCTTGGTTTGGCATTCCCACCGATGACCTAGCCCCCCTTTTCAATTTATTGAAAGGTGGAGAGGAGCTCAGTTCTCCCAGGACACTTACCCAGGAGACGAGGACCACACTGGAGAAAGTCCAGGAGACCATCTCTGCCAGGCAGGCCCATCGGTATCAGCTGGGCCTGCCCTGTAAATTCATTGTACTAGGGAAACTGCCACATCTCCATGGGGTGATTTTTCAATGGGACATAACATCCAAACAGAAGGACCAGGGCCAGAGGGACCCTCTCTTAATTATAGAGTGGGTCTTCCTCAGCCATCACAGGTCCAAGAGAATGACACAGCCACAAGAGCTGGTGGCAGAACTGATCCGCAAAGCAAGATTGCGGATCAGGGAATTAGCAGGTTGTGACCTTGACTGCATCCATTTGCCTCTCCAATTAAGCTCGGGGCAACTAAAAAAGGCCATGTTGGAGCAATTGCTTCAGGAGAACAAAGCCCTACAGTTTGCATTGGATAGCTACACCGGTCAAATTTCATTTCATCGGCCAGCCTACAAATTTTTCAATTCACATGTGCAATTTTCTCTATCATTGAAAAGCACTCAGTAGGACACCTCTAAAGGCTTTGACAGTTTTTATAGACGCGTCCGGAGCGTCCCACAAGTCAGTGATGACTTGGAAAGACGCTCAAACTCAGCGGTGGGAGGCAGATGTTGTCGAGATGGAAGGATCACCTCAAGTAGCTGAGTTGGCTGCTGTCATCAGGGCCTATGAGAGGTTCTCTGAACCATTTAATTTGGTCACTGATTTGGCATATGTCGCCAGTGTAGTATCCAGGGCTGAAAATGCAGTACTGCAGGAGGTTTCCAACATGCCTCTCTTTGAGTTGCTCTCAGAATTAGTAACACTAGTCTCCCACCGAGAGCAACCATTCTATGTGATGCGTGTCAGGTCACACACAGACCTGCAGGGGTTCATCGCCGAGGGCAATCTCAGGGCTGATGCCCTTGCCGCCCCTGTTGAGATGGCCCTGCTTCCCGATGTGTTCCAGCAGGCCAAGATCAGCCACCAGCTTTTCCATCAAAACGCGCCTGCCCTAGTTTGGCAATTCCATCTAACTCGCGAACAGGCCAAGGCGATTGTGGCCACATGCCCCTCGTGCCAGTCCCACCAGCTACCATCTCTGAGCTCAAGCACGAACCCCTGTGGGCTGCAAAGCTGTGAGGTGTGGCAGACAGACGTCACCCACATTCCCTCTTTCGGCAGGGTCAATTACGTCCACGTCTTGGTGGACACTTTCTCTGGTGCTGTTTATGCCTCAGCCCATGCAGGGGAGAAAGCTGCTGACACAAAAAGACATCTCATGCAAGCTTTCTCCATGTTGGGTGTCCCCAAGGTAATTAAAACTGATAACGGGCCTGCGTACAAGTCCAGGGAATTCCAGAGCTTCCTGCAGCAATGGGGAATTGTACATAAGACCGGCATCCCCTATTCCCCAACGGGCCAAGCCGTGGTCGAGAGGACCCACCAAAGTCTCAAAAGAGTCCTCCAACAACAACAAGAGACGATGAAGGTGGAATCCCCTCAGGTCTGGCTTTCCAAAGCACTTTTCACCTTGAATTTTTTAAACTGTACTTTTCAAAACCTTAATCCTCCCCATTTCAAGGAACTTTCAGCAGAACCCACAGTTGCACCTGAAAGCCAGGCCTCCAGTTCTAATAAAAGACCCGGAGACTTGGAAGACAGAGGGCCCCTTCGACCTCATCGTCTGGGGGAGAGGGTACGCCTGCGTATCCACCCCCTCAGGATTGAAGTGGGTCCCCTCCAAATGGGTCAAGCCTTACTTACAAAAAAACCAGACGGACATTGGAGTTGTGGTGCAGGTCGAAGAGGCCTGCTGGAGAAGGAAGCACAAACCCCAACCTTTTAGAATTACAACAAGACCAAATCCCTTTAAGTTACCCCTTTGACATGTTATGTTTTCTTTTAGTGACCTGAGCCCAATGACTCGAATCTGTATGGCAGAATTAATTTTTGTGATCATCCTGTTGTCCATCATCCAGCCCATGGACCAATGGATTGTTCCCCAGCCGAGGGTCAACATCTGGAAGACCCTTGTGTGAGCCCTTGGCCAAGACCACATTTGCCTCACCACCGCATCAGCAGAGAACCCTATGTTGACCTGCCTTGTGGGGATCCCTTTTAAACCTAATGAATTTCCTTCGTTCCTGACCGATGTCCTGAATCCTTAATCCCCTTCCTGTGGCCAATCCAAAGGTCAGTTGGAGGGGCACGATCCAGACACTAACCTTACTCGACAGTGAGCCCCTTGAATTTGAGTTGCTCGGTTTGTCCAAAGCCTCCCATTGCATTCAGTTTATGTTTGAACCCAATCCATCAGATAAGTTATTTCAGGCTGTCCGCCAGTACAAAGAGGAATATACCGCAAACCCTTGGTGTGTCAGAGTGGCCCACATAATGATGGCCTCAACCCTAAATTATAAACCCTTAGCTCTCCCCAAAGGTATCTTTTTAATTTGTGGAGACCGAGCACGGCCAGGCATCCTCTCTCGCCTGATCGGAGGCCCATGCACCTTCGGACGGCTGACCCTGTTCTCACCCAATCAAACCCAAGTTGTAGATTGGTGGACCAAAAACAATACCCATGATTCAGCGCGTCCCAAAAGAGACCTTAAGAATGTGGACCCAGATTGCGATTCCGAAATTATCCATTGGTCAAAACCAAAAGACGTTGCAGTCACAGTGTTTTTGCCTTGGGTGGCTGCAGCAAAAGCTCTAGGTGAATTGGCCCACCTAGAGTGATGGGTAGTGAAACAGGCAAATCTTACCTCAGCCACTCTATCGGACCTCCTATCAGACGAGGAAATTACAAGGAAGGTGACTTTACAAAATAGGGCTGCGATAGACTTCCTCCTCTTACTGCACCACCATCAGTGCGAGGAGTTTGGGGGTCTCTGCTGTTTTAATTTGACCACCAAGGCTGAGGACATGCAAAGGACCATCGGGAAAATGCAAGACATGGTCCAGGACCTGAAACAAGAGACTGCGGACTGGCTGGAGAACATCTTTTCTGGATGGGGTCTCTCAGAATGGGCTGGGTCCATTTTAAGAACTGGGCTTTTAGTTCTTTTTACTTTTCTAGTAGTCATAATAGCTTCCAGCATCCTTTGGAGAATGGTAACTCGGCTGTTGGACAGAGCACTGTCCCCACCGAGCGCGAACCGAGTGACCGTCTCCGAGACAGCTGAGGACAACCAGGCAGCCAAAGACAATCAGTGGGCTTCGGCCCCGACAAACCAACCTTGGTTTGGTGACATTTATACAGACTCCGAGTATGGCAATCAAGTGGAGTCTTCCTCGTTTTAAAAACTTGATTTTTCCCCTCTCTCCTTTTGTTTGTTATAAACAAAAAAGGGGGATATGTTGTATTGTGTTCTTATATGTTTTAGTTGCATTAAGCTGTACTTTGGTTTATCCCTGTTCCCCCCTGTTATAATGGTTCTGCCTCTGCTGCCTCCTCCCTTCTTGTTAATGTCAATCTCCCTACCTCCTCCCCCTGTTCCCCAAAAGTAGCTGAATCCTTCTCTTAACCCCTCCTCAGTGTCCTGTCCTTTACTTGACGGCCCATCCCCTCCCTCTAGAAACTTCTACCAAGGCCATCGAGTGATAGGTTCAGGCACCGGGGCCCCTCCCTCGGGTGGACCTTGTTGGTCCCCCTACCTGCCTGTTTCCCTGATCCCCACGCCCTCCTGTATCCCCATTGGCAGGCGGGCAAACCCCTCCCTGGTTTACTCCCCCCTTTATAACACCCTGCAGACCCCATTTTGGGTGTCTTCAGTTGGCTGGATCCCCTGGGTTAGGGACCTCGTTTGAGCTCCGGAATAAACCTGGACTTTGCCCCCAACTGGAGTCCACTCTCCTTCTTCTACCTACGTCATGCTGCTGTCTCGTCCGAAAGGTGAAAGCCTTAGCTGCTCTCCTGACCTCCCGAGGAACGGGAGAGTGTCCCCCGCTGCTCGCTGTGCCAGAGCAAGCCGGGGTGACTCCGAGCACACACTCGGAGAGGCAGTGCGACAGGTTAAGAACCAATCAATCCATCAAGTAATTGAATCCCTCCGAAGTTTCTTTCAGGGTAGAGATTCTTCAAACACAGCAAATCTCTTCTTCAGAGATCTGAAAGTGGTCACAGGATTGTGAGTCTGGATCTGGACACTGAGAGTAGAGGAAGTGCAGCTGAATTAAAGACTGATTACCTAGTACAAAACTGAAACCCAAAAAAAAAAGAAGTTAATGTTACAACTGGACTCTCTGCTGGAGTACCTCTGTAATAATAACTGAAGAAAACCACAAGACTGGCAATCTGGATTAAAAAAAAAACAAACCAAACATATGAGTACTTAAGAAACAAAAAGGCAGGATCCTGAAGAGGCACGTGTCTTGTAGGTGATCACACAAAGAGATAGTAAAACACATAAAAGCCGGCTGCAAATACCACAACAATACCTTAATAATAATTCTTATCACAAAAATCTGAGAATTCACATTATATAATCAACTTATCAACAGGAAGTGTTTGAAGGGGTTAAGACAACCTTTTTAAAGCATTCATATGACATTAACAACAATCATTATTTATCATTATTACCTATAAAAACCAAAACTAACAAAGGTTACAAACTCAATACTAACAATCCTTAGAACTCTGAACCATTGGGTGTCACAGACATATTTTATGAAAAATCCTTTCATTAGGATCTTTTTCTCCTGAGAAGCTGGGAGGGCTCAGAAACGAAATGTAAACAATAATTATCTGCTGCTGTGGAATGCAACAGGTGCATCTTTGATTGGTCTCATGTGGTTGTTTTTAATTAATGGCCAATCACAGTCCAGCTGTCTTGGACTCTGGTCAGTCACAAGATTTTATTATCATTCTTTTCTATTCCTTGCTAGCCTTCTGATGAAATCCTTTTCTTCTATTCTTTTAGTATAGTTTTAATATAGCAATTTCTTTTAATATAATATATATAATAAAATAATAAATCAGCCTTCTGAAACGTGGAGTCAAGATTCTCATCTCTTCCCTCGTCCTGGGACCCCTGCAAACACCACCACAATTGTGGAATCATCTGATGATTCCACAGATAGAATCTGATTGATGTTTCCCAAATGCTCCGTCTTCAGAGACATTTTGGGTAATTGAATCATTACTAATACTTTTATCTTTACATGGTGGTTTCCCTCCCTGAGAAGCATTTTTCACAATAGAAGGTTTCCATCTATATAATATTTGGAATAACATTGATTTGTATAGTGTTCCCTTTTTTCTGCATCTTGGGCAAAGGCCTGGCACTTTCTCACTTTTCGCTGGTTCTGGACAGTTCTTTTTCACGTGTCTATATCTTCTGCATCTGAAGCATTGTCCTCCGGCAAATGCTGTTGCCATCACTTCTGTGGAACCGGCCTGTTAAGAGCTGGACAAAGTGCCTTGAGCGTTTTTGAGAATTCTTCGTGTTGCTCTTGAAGAATTTTTCCAACCTGTTCCATCCAAATGCCTGCTTGAATGGCTGCGATGTGCTGAGGTGTGCCTACCTTGTTGCATGCCTCTATAATTTCAGTCATGGTTGGTTGGTTGACCAGGCATGGCACTAATTATACGTTTGCACTCTGCATTGGCATTTGCAAAAGCGAGACTTCGAAGCAAGTGTGGCTTTGCTGCTTCATCACTCACTTGTCGGTCCACTGCTTGTGTGAGACAATCGATGAATGAAGTGAAAGGCTCAGAGAGACCTTGCTTTACTTCTGTGTAAATACCTTCTGGAGTTCCAATTGGTTGAATATGCAAAATTGCCCTTTGTGCTGCCTCTTTGATGTCTGCAGTCATATCTCAAGGCAACTCTGCTGACTGCTCTTCAGGTCTATCATGGAATTCATCTCCTACTAATTGAGCCAGTGTGAGACCTGCGTGTGGCTCTCCTGAATATCTGTTTCTCAGTTGAGTGAGAGCCCTTCGCCATCTCACATCTCACAGCAGGAGTTGTGAATCTGTAAAAATTGTCGAGGCAATGTACCTACAATCGAAAGGCACCAAGTCATAATTGATGAAAATGCCTCTCAAAAGCTGCTTGAAATATGGTGAGCCAAGGCCGTTGGTTTTCACAGCTTCCGATAAATCTTTGATGACCTGATGATCCAGGGGTTCATATCTAGGGTTTTCATTTTGTCTTCTGTATCTCACTGGCAATGCAAATGCTATCTGTGTCTGATATATCAAAGTCTCTTTCTTTCAGTGCTGTCCTTCTGATGTTTGCCCAATTCATTGACGTGGCATCTAGCAGAATATTTCTGGGAATTAAAACCAAATCCATACCTGTATCTGGTGGATTTGTAGTTTGCCTGGATGCAACTTCTTCTGGCCCGAAGGGTGCATGCATGCCAGGCATCCCTCCCCCCCTCTTCTTTGAGGCATGGGGAGGAACACCTGTGGTTGTGCACACAGGGGAAATGAGGGTGCAATGGCTGAACCCACCATTGGCGGCACTGCAAATGGCATCAATGTAGACATATAAGGAGTATTTATAGAGGATGCAGAAAGGGTGTTTCCATCTTGCTCTGGAAAGGAGGTTTGAGGAAAGTGTGCACTATGTTGTGGTAGGAATTCCAGAGCACATTCTCTGAGTTGGAGGAAAAGCTGTCATAAAAAGTCTTTTGAAAATGGGAAAACATGTGGGTGAATCATGGAGCTGGACAGTTGCCTTGGAAACCAAGCTCTTGGGGCATGCAGGTGAAGTGTTGAAGTTTTACCTGTTGTGGGCCAAAAGCAGGGTGGGATCTGTGATGGCATAGGAATGTCTTGTCTGGCTGTGATGGTTATAGTGTTGTCGCCATTGATATCTTGGGGTGGTGGAAGTTGTGCTCCTGAATCACCCGTGGGTTGAGCTCTGCTCTCCTGATCAGTCTTTGGAAAATGTGCTGTGGCTGATGTGTCTTGTCCAGACACTTCCCCTTCACCTGGGAATATATTCATTGTATTCTGTTCATCTGAAAAGGGAACTGGAAAAGGTGCTGTGTAATGTGGTTGAAGTGTCTGCAGTGATGCTGTTGCTGCACAGATTGGCCGTGAGCCGCTTTTTTGCAGCGGTAGAGGCTGCCATGGCTTGGGATGGTTTGAAAGCCTCCACTTGGCGTGGATAGGGTAGGGCAGGATGTGCTTCTTCGGGAGATGATGGCTGCCCAAACTCAGCGATGCTTGACTGAATCGGCCCCCCCCACTGTCACCATCTAGCTGGGACATGCGACAGCTGGCGTCATCAACGTGGGGCACCGCCTGTGACTCTAAGAGGAGCTGAGCGGCAAATTTAAAAGGCTCCTGGACTCTCTCCCGCCCTTCCCGGTGTTCGGACGCTTACCCAGAGGCAGAGAGAGAAAGCTCACCAGAAGACCCTGAGCAGACAGCAGTAGGGAGCTGTGTGGCCTCTGCAAGCAGGGGAAGGTGCCCGCACTGGGACGAGCACACCGGGGACCCACAGTGGCCGTGCCCAGGGCTTCGGGGACGAGCCCTGAAGCACTGGGAACACCCAAGTCCCTGGCACTGGTGAGCCGAGAAAGAAAAAGTCCCCAGCCTACCAGCCACCATCAGATCCATTTGGCGAATCCTGGTACAGAGAGGGACAGGCGCAGGCAGATTGCCGGTCAGTTGGAAGACCAGACACCTGAACTCGGAGGGTAAGCGAGTCAGAGCGGGGTTTTCTTTGTTTTCTTTGGTTTTTTTTTTCCCCAGCGGGTGGGATCTGTCCCTGAGGGCTGTCGGCCGAGCCCGCAGGGACCTCCACATCGAGTCATTCCCGTCCCTCACTTTATCAGAGAGGTGTTCCGTCTGCTCTCTGTTTTTCCTCCCCCAAGTCAGGGCTCTCTCCCAGAGACCTGGGGCATCCCTTGAGGGGGAGAGAGCAGAGAACACCAAAGCGGGGCAAAAAATTTTTCATTAAGCAGCAGCATGTTTAAATTTCTATGCCCTCTGTCCTTCAGACTTCCCAAAGCCCTTCCCTGTCCTCCCTTGGAGCTAGTGTTGGCCACGCTGCTCCGAGCGCCCGGCTGGACACTGTTCAGACCTCACTAGGGAGCTGCAGTGTACTGAGCCTCCCCCCACCCTTTTTTGTCCAAGATGGCGATGGCCAGGCTGCTTGGACCATGCTTTCCCTCACAGCCCTTCTTTTCCAGTCCCGACCTTGCCCCCAGCCCACCCCTTCTGCAAGGGCCACCCCCCCCCCCCCCAGTATGGGTGCTAGGCCAGTCCCCTTTGCAGGGGAGGGGTGGGACTGAAGCAATCCTAATCCTTCTAGTCCCTCCTCTGGGGAGAGGGTGTCTGGTGGGAGACGTTCCTGTTATGAACAAGATTTTTGTTAAATTCTATTTCTGTAGAGAAAAAAAACAAAGTACAAAAATCTGTAAACCTGGGTTGCTGGGCAGTGTCACTTGTTATGTTAATTACAAGTCGTTAGAGTTAATAGTTCTGTTTGTATCACTGAGACCCTGGCCAGGGCTGGGCTGATAGCCCTTCTTTTGTATTGATAAAACCTGGCCTGAGGCGAAACTGTCTTTCTTCTTACCAGACAAGGAAAACATGGGGAGAAGGGGGGCATTACAATATGTAAATTTTGGGACCAGTGTACTATGGGACATCAAATATATCATAAAAACCCCCAAAACGACGAGCCAACTGTAAGATTAAGAAATTAGAGCGATTCCTGGACGTGAGAAACAGAGTGCTGAGCCTGCAGAGATGTTAAGAGACCTTGGTGCCCCTCGCCCTGACTGCAGAAGTCATCTGGAACGGTGACCCGGAGCTGGGAAGCAGGGAAAAGCGAGAAACACCGGGGTCTTGCCTGACGCTCCCACGAGGATTGGACCCCCAGCTCTGTCCCTAGTGGACAAAGCTGCGCATATCCTCCTCCTCTGAGCCACGCTGGGAAAGAAGATGGAGACTGCAGACCCATCAGGCTTCCTCATCCTGAGCTGATCACTTTTCAATAAAGGCATTAAAAGGAGAAAATTCTCCTGCCCTGTTTTATTTCATTCCTCCCAGAAGGAATGCCACTCGTCCTGGAGGGGCTCTCTCTTCCTTGGGGGAGGGGGACTGGAAACCCAGATCCAGAAACCGCCGTCTTGCCCCCCCCTCCCCGAGACGGAGGCGCCTGGATCCATCCTCCTACCTACTCCCTTTGTTACCTGTAGCAGTCATCAAATTTCTTGCAACATTTCTCGTGAATTAGACCTAATTCAGATTGATTGACATCTAATTTTTATAAAGATTTTCCTTGAAATATTAGACTTTTTAAACCCCTGAAAAAGCCATTCTAAATTATAGATTTGCAAACTTTGATTAAAAGAAAAGAGAGACAGTCTAAACAAAATAGTGTTTATCATATTTTTGGTGATTTTTTACATGTTTTTAATGATTCAAGTGTTTTAACCTTTTAATAGTAAAGGTGACTGCTCAGGTTCCCTGTCCATCTCCCAATTCATTCCATACTCAGTTTCCCTTTTAATTTTTATATTACTATGAATTGGCAAAGATATTAATATCGATTTAGTTTATATTTTTACAGGTTTGATGAGTTTAAAAATTAGGTTATAGAATTGCCTTTTACACCCTGAGCATCACCTTTCTTGCAAAGGGCCCTGCAGAAAGGCCATTCTCATGGTTGTGATAATAAAAGGTGAACTTAAAAATTAAGTGTTACATTTTTAAATTGAACATAAATTTTATAACAGTTAATCCCTTCAGTAAAAATTTGTTAATTTGAAGAGCTGCCAGTTTCATTTCAAGTTGCAAAATGCTTTTAAGATTTTTGAACAGTGTGTTTTTATATAAATAAAATTGTTAATTTGATTAAATTTATAAGTTTAATTATTAACCATGTTTTAAATTTTGAAAAATTATATATTCCCTTAATTCCAAAACTAAAATGTTAGATGTTTTGTTGAATTTGATTTAGTTACTAATTAAGCAGTTTTTTATCCCAAACTTATGTTTTTATATTGTTTTAAAATAATTGCCTGTCATATTTGGAGTAATTTTGAAATCAACCCAGTTGTTGAGTTATATATTATAGAAAGAAGATTGTAATCTTGCCAAAGTCTACTATGCTATACTTAATCATGACCATTCACTGAACTGAACTCTTTGAAGAAAACAACCTTCAAACTCGATGCTCTCCCACAGATGAAGAAGATAACTCAAGTTTTTTAAGTGCAAATGAAGATAATTGTCCAGAAAATCAGCCAAGAAAGATCAGCCAAATTATTGTGATGAACACCTCACTGTTTTATTTTGTATTAAAAAATAATTTGTAATTGTATTAACAAAAAGAAAAGTTAAGTTGTTAAAAGAATAGTAACCAGGAGCCAGTTATTTTTAATCAATTTAATACTACATGTTTTGGTTTTAAATTATAAATTCAAGTCAAAATTAAAAGAAAATTAGGAACTGTTTATTATGAAATGAATTTATTTGTTTTATATATTTAACTCCTGGATACTATGAAATATTAAGTCCTTTTAAGTTTATTGCTTTTAGACAGTTTAGAGCCATTTTTTTAAGTTAACTGTAAGAATAATTGTCCCCCCAAAGCAGCTTCAAGTTTAGGAAAAATTTCAATTAGTTTTCTTTTGTAATCAGTTACCTAGAAACTCTGTTTTGAATTATTTACCCAGCAGTTATCAAAATTGGACACATTTAAATAATTTGTTCATTTTTCAATAGTTTTAATTTTTTTTTACTTGTTTGTATCCTATGTTGTGAAGTATTTACCTTTTGCAAGTCCATTTAAACTTTGACACTTTTTCCCTTGCTTTTGTAAAAAAAAATCGGCAGATGTTGTAGTGTGTTTTTATTTTGCAGGTTATTGTTTGATTTGTTGTTTGGTAGTTAATTTGGGCTTTTTCCCCCCTGCTTTTGGAGTGACACAGATTTGTCTTTGTTATTCAGTTGAGCCAGGTGTCGGTTTATCTCTTTGCTACTTAGCTACTTTTCTGCCAAGTTTCGAACCCTTTCCTCCCACATCCAGTTGTTAACCCCTCCTGTCCCAAGCAGTTTTCCTCCCTTGTATCCCTTGCCCTTGTGTTCCACCCCCAGTTCTCCTGATTAGTTGAACATTGTATCCTCCCTTGAGACCTGCCCCCCCTTTATAAGCTGTTGTTTGCCCCCAGCTCATTGCCTGGGACCCCGAGACTCGGGGAGTGTAACATCAAATAAAGTAACCCAGTGCCACCCCAGGCCCGTGCTGCTGCTGGGGCCTTTTTGTTCTGCGTTGCGCCTCCACTTGTAGCTGGGATTCTGCGGAGCCCCGAAAGGGGGACTGTTGCCCCTCCCACTGTCACCATCTAGCCAGGACGTGTGACACAGACCCACTTGCCATGGATCCCGCCCTTCGTGATGCAGTCCGGGCCTCAGGGGCGAGAGGGGGTAGGACCTGGATGACATCGGCCGGCCCCGGGACCACTCTAACTGAGCGATGGGGTGGGACGAGCCCTTTTTTGGAGGTTGGGCAGTGGCAGAGGTTGTGGGTGACCTGCCGAAAACAGGGGGTGCTGCCACCGAAGCCTCGGGTGCCTGTGACACCTCCCAGAATGGGGAATGGCGCGGGGAAACCGGTGGAGAACAGAGTGGCTCCTCAAGCCTTCCCTCTTCCACCTCAGGGACATGCACAGGTGTAAGGAATTCAAAAAAGGATATATTATCTTCCTCCTCTTCACCGAGGAGTAACTTAAATTGGGAACTAGTCCCCTCTCCGGGTCTGCTTGATTTGCAGTCTCCCGATCATCCGAGTCCCCCTCTGAGTCCCCCTCCTCCCCCTTCTCCCTGAGGGATTCTTCAGGAGTCCCAAGGGGAGTGGCCTGTTCTGGGACCGGGGTGGGGGGCGCACGAGGGGGTCATGAGCCGTGGGAGAAAGGTTCTGGAAACCTGGGTTGGGGGGCAGTGGGCTGCTGCCCTTCTGCCCCTGGGGAAAAGCCCTCTATAGTTCAGGGGGTTTGTAAAGGTGGATGTGCAGCAGAATATGGGTATTTCTTGTTATATGTTGCTTCATAAAGAACTCTGCAAGCAAACAACAGCGCTCCTGCTTTAGGGTCCCGCAAGGTAGTGCAGTGAAATAACTTCATGTTAGCATCTGTCCATAAACAGGGTTTAAATAGATGGGGGGTTTCTGGGTTGTTTTTTTTTTTTATTTTTTGGGTAAGAGATTGTTATAAATGATCAATCAAAAGCCAAATTATCAAAACTGAAAAAGATTTATTTATCTTTTTCCACAACCAAAATATGGTCCTCAAAACCACCACAGCCAAAGAGACAGCGTTGAGCCCGGGATCGGCGCTGGGTGAACCTGGATCCAACCTCTATCGCATCAAATCCCCCCTTGTTCACGAGAGCCGCTTCTAGCGGGGATGTTTTATACAGTTTATTATGCCCGAGGCGAAGGAGTCCAAGTTTCTTTTGTAACTCTGCATATTCATAGTTGGTTCTTTCACTGTGCGGAGCTGGACAGTTGCCGTTTCCTGGTTGATAGCCAGCATTGATCGAATCCCGGGAAGTCGCATATTCACATGTATCTTTCTGGCGACTTCGGCTATCTTGATCGATGTTATCAACAGGGCGATGATCGCTCTTAGATGTCTTCCGATGACTCGGGGATAATAGTGATCATCGTGCTGGGTGTGTCTATTCATAAGCTAAATGCCGATCATTATCTGGCTGCCTTCAGGAATTTCAGAGTTTGAATAGACATCCGCCTCTCAGGCTGCTTGTGGTCAGAGACTTGTTTGGATTTCACAATCTTTATAAAATACATTCTTTTATAGCATGAATTATTTCTAACATATATTACAAGATGGGTAGGTTTTCTTTGCTCACAGCAGCAGGGATTCAAATTCCTTTCTGGTGAGACAGAGTAAAAATCCCCCAGAGGAGAAATCCATTTTTGATTTAGGTGAAATGTACATCTTTAAGTCTGTGTAGCCTGACTGCAAGGCCTAGGCTAAAGGGAAAACTGCATCAATGAAGGACAGAGATAAGTGGGGGGAGACAGGGGAAGACAGATAAAAGAGAGAGAGAAACTGCTGTGGGAGCAGGTCAGCCTGACCTAGGAATTCTTTCTGATAAAGAAGAACTAGCGCCAAATGTCACGCAAAATTCGTAAAAATGAATATGTATGAACCTATTGTGAAATTGTATGCATATGTATTTGAGAGGGGGATAAAAGGAGGTCTGGAGTTCACAGAGATACGCATGTCATTTTAGGGGAATGATTCCCACATGCGTCCAGCGCTGTAATAAACATACCAGCTTTACAACTTTCACAAAGTTGTGGAGTTTTTGGCTATATCTCCGCAAAACACTGGGAACTTTAACTGGATGCTGCTGATCCACTTGGGATTTGCACTTTGCCTGCCATATTTCATTGGCATGGCCATTGATTGTGATGATGTCATTTCAAAATCTCCTTCCTTAATTGCTTTTCAAGATCTGTCCAATTGGTAGAATTGGATGTGTCTCTTGAAGAATCTTTTGTGTTATTTGAGATGGCTTCTGGAATATGAGGAAAGGGAACTGATACTTTGTCTGTATTTTGTGGGTTTGTGTCCTGCAAAGATGTTCCTTCTTCAGGCTTTGAAGCTGTATTCATTTCTTCTCCTTCTGTGTAAGGAATAGGTGATTGCATTCGTTGTTGCATATAATTAGAATTGGAGGGTGCAATACAAGAAGCGGCCATATGTGGTGCTGCAGCAGGAGGTTCATCATCTTGTTTGTAGCAAAATTGCGTCAGCGGAAATACGTAGCATTGTTCACGGAAGCGCCGAGGATGCCGCCATTTTGTTGTACAGAAGAGGAGTGGAGGACGCCACCATTGTCGAAAAGGACAGATCCTGCGTACAGTCTCTGAGCTGAAAGAGAAAGTCTGTGAGGAATTCCCGCGGTACCGCGGCATGGTATGTGACGGACGGTGCGAAGGGAGAAGCCATCAGTGCTGCCATGATGCCTAAGGGCATCCAAGAACTCGGGAAAACCGTGGCTATTGCTGTGCGGTCTGTGTTTGCAACCCCCAGTCCGGAACCCAGACCATGTTCCCGCTCGCTCGTTCCGAGCAGTTTCTGTTCTCTCGCAACCTCCGTCTGCCCCCGGCTCATCTCCGCCGGGCTGTGCGAACTTGCTGAAAGCAAAGCCATGCTTGTTACGTTTAAAAATTGCCGCAGAGCCACTGAGCCTGCCCCGCTGGTACTAAATGCAATTCCACCCACACCGGGCTGTGTTACTTCCTTATTTTCCGCTGTTTGCGGTGGCTGCGCACTTTTCGTAGCCTGATCTGTCTGTGCAGTTCCTGGCTGCACAGATCGCGTATCTTGCGAGCTTTTCGCAGTTTTAAACTGTTGCGCGCCGGGAAGCGATCTGCCCGCGTTCAGGCTGGTCCCCAATAAATCAAGGGGTCCCCTGTCTGTGGGGAGCGCTTCCACAGGGTTAAAATGTCCCCTGGGTGAGCTGTGGTGAGCGATCTCTAAGGCTCTGCCGATGCTGCTGGGGCGGGAGCTGAGGAGCTCCCCCTCCCGCCGCTTTTGGCTGCACGGGCTGGAGTGGAGGGGCTGCCCCAGGCAGGCCCGGAGGCGGGGGGGGCGGGGCAAGGCTGATGTCTCTTGGGTGTGGGGCCGCCCCTGCTGACCGAGGCGGGTGAAGAGACCCTTCTGACGTCGGTTTTGGGGCATGGACGGGGGCAGGAGCTGTGGGTTGACCACCAGGTAACAGGGACCTTGCCACCCAAGCTCCGGAGGCTGGTTCAGCCGATTGGAACTGCCCCCAAGGTGTGGAGAGGGATGGGGAAAACGGCAACTTCCCGAGCCCCCCCACTCCTGTTTCCAAGACACGCGCAGATGGTAAGAATCCAAAAAATGCCATGTCTGCTTCGGCCGCCTCCCACACCAACAGTTTCAGCTTCGGAAATCCCCCTGTGTCCCTTTCGGGCTTTGCCTTGGCTGCATCACCCGCACCGCGCACCTCCCCCGGACCAGTGGGTGACTCCATGCCAGCATTTGCAGGGATAAGACCTCCCTGTTGTAATTCAGGGGGGACAGGGGAGGCAGTCTCTCCCCCTGTGGGGGCCGCAGGTCTTTGGTCTCCTGCCTGTGAGGAAACACCCTGCAGCTGCTGAGATGTTTGCAAAGCAGCCTCTGCAAAGGGTTTTCTGCATTTTACTGTATGTAAAACTTCATGCACAAGTCTACCAACCGAAAGCAGTCTCACAGCACCCCTACTCCTATGCGCAGCCGCGCGGCAAAGCTTAGCATCCACATCTTCCCACAGATTTGGGTCAAACAAGTCATTAACAGAAATATTTGGGCACATCTCCCTCACCCAGGACTGCAAAAGTTCCAGTTTCTGTCTTGAGACTCGAATTGGATGCTATTTCATCAATATTTCTAGGTTATTTAGGACATCCGAGTCAGTTTTTGAGAGGTTACCGCCCATCCTGAGTCCTTGTCAGCTTACCCGACCCTAATGGGTCTGTTGTTCTCGGGTCTGGTCTGTCCTGCGACCTTGGAATCGGCTCCTTCCACAGGGCTCTCCGTATGTCCAAACGCCAAGATGTTCATCTGGCGGAGGAGTTTTCCTGGGTCCTGGTTTCCGTCAAGGGTTCCTGGCACAGTTTATTCTTACTGAACTGCTACTTTTACACAGAGGCACCAGTTGTGGGGGTCCCAGTTGTCGGTTTCTCTGGGTCTGGATTGAAGGCACTTGAGACAGTAATTAATGTTCGGACTCAAGTGTTTATTATTTCTTATCAGTAAAACAGTCTCATTACTGTAAGTTCGGCAGCTTTTCACTAGAAGGCATAAAATGGCTAACAATCTCTTGTTACAAGGTCTTTTAAGACTAAACTATCCAATTAAGAACTGACACCTAGATTATTTTCCCTTTTAACCCAATAACTGATCCCAAAGAGCCCACAATGGAGACTTTTCTGCTCAATTACAATATGCCACCGAAACCCATGAAGAAGAAGGAAGAAGACGCATGAAGAAGAAACCCAGGACAACACCCTGTGCCCTCCATCTTGCTTCCATCCACAACATACTAAAAATCCCAGAACCTAAATTTCTCACCGAGTGATACACCGACACTACTCTCTATAATCTACTGCACAATTTTGTGGATTCTAGTCTATCTTGAAGTCTAGGAAACTTTCTCCATGAATGAGGGTCAAAGTCAGTGCTCCCCTGGGGGTCAGGGCACCCCAGAGCAGACAGAGAAATATTCCCAGTGCCCTGGGTTTCCACAAGACTTAGCACATGAATTAATTTTTCATCATTGACTTTGATCTGAACTCCTTCAGGGGTAAACTTAATTTTAGCCTGTAATTTCTCCAAGAAATACATTCCTATGAGGGGTTTTTGTCGCCTTCTGTTTGGAAGGCGAGGCGACCTGGTTTCAACGAGCAGCATGGGGACCCAAACCTCTCCTGGGTCACTCGGGCCAGTAACACACGCAGACACCAATGTGGTGGACGGTTAAAGGCGTTTATTACTTCATCTCAAGGGGTTATATAGACAAGGGTTTCTCTACATCAGAAAGGGGTTGTGCAATGCTTTCTAGGGTTAGTAAGGAGTGGAAAGTTACTGGTATCTCTATGTTAGAGGGGGGCCGCATGCTTGGCTACATTACGGGGGTGATCATTATCTTATCTCTGGGGAAGAGGGGGAGAGGGGTTTCTGTATCTTTCCGTAACAGCCCGATATCTTGCGAGACGCCTGTCCCTGCCTGCGACAGGTTTTGGGGCCCTGGGGATATATAAGAACTGATGTATTCTTACTGTTTTTCCTAATTTATAAGATAGTGGTTTTAAAAATGATACCTTCTGCCACTGACCTGTGGCTCCAATAAAATTCACAACTTTACCAGGATCAATTTCTTCCAATTTTACATTTAATACAGAATATGTTGCACATGTATTCACAAAACATTCCAATTTTCCCATATCTCCTCTCAATTCTGTTTTGACCAGAGGGTTTTCTGGGGATATGCCCTCTGGTCGGCCCTAGCATTGATCCAGTTCCACAATCATCTTGGGTTTGAGTTGCGGGCAGTCTGTCCTCCAATGCCCTTCTTTCTTACAATAGGCACATTGAGTGATCGGGAGTTTAGGGTTGCCCTGGTTTCGGGCAAATTTGGGAGAAAACCTCCAAAGGGGTTCTTCTAGAAAGCAGACTCAAATGGCCCCTCCCCCAACTGGTTCAGGAAAAGATTTCCTTGGAGAAAAGTGGAAAAAACCTGTTTATTTAACAGGTAAAAGCATTCACCAACACAAAAAATGAACTATACTAAACAACAAAGCCTCTCACTGTTCTGAAGAGATGACAAATTCAGAAAGTCCCCCTCGTGAGGTGCAGCTCAGCTCACTCAGTCTGTTATCAGCCCCTCTGGCACTGGAATGTAGCATCTCAGGCCCTAGTGGGCCACAGGTGTGAGCTCCTGGTGTTCTGGGTTTTCAGACCAGAGCAGGTTTGAACAGTTCCAAGATAAAAGAAAACCACAGTCCAGGGAACTTCTCTGCCTCAGCTAGCAAAAAACTATCTAAAAGCAAAGGAAAGCTCTCTCCTGCTGTCTGTCCATGCTGCAGACAACACATTCCAGGTGAAGGAATGTGTGGGAGCAAGTGCAGTTTCTGAAAACAAGCTCCACGCTTCTTCCCCCCCCCTTTGCTCTCGGAACCAGTCCTAAAGGTGCAGAACTTAATATCCAGCATAAACAGATCAGACAATTGGAAAATACAAGCATCATAAAGTCAGCCCAGGACAAGGGTTAGGTCTCCGCCCACCCTGGTCATTTCTTTGTCCTGAGAAGGGGCCTTTGGGTGACTCCCCTCTAAGGGCTGCAATAGTACCATTAGTGATTACCTTCTCCAGCTACCTAAGCTCTATCTGATTACAATTTCTATAAACTCGCCACTCTTCTTCTTGCAGTTTTTCTATACTCCTTTGGTCTTCAGTTTTTAATTTTTGTAGTTTCTGCCTAATATTATTAGAGGATTGGCCCAGGAAAAGGGAAATTAGTTGTTTTTTGCCATAATCGTCTGATGGGTCTAGAATAATATATTTTCACATGGCTTCCTACAATTGGTCCAAAAATTCAGTCAGGGTTTTATGAGGCCTTTCTTTTACTTCATATAGTGCACGCCAATTTATAGCCTTAGGGATACTATTTTCCAACCCAAAACTAATCCATTCCCGATACCGCTACAGGAGTTGATAGTGACCAGAATTATTATAGTCCCAAGGAGGTTTTGTGAGACTACATGCCTCTTCTATATCTTCTCCTGCTCGTAGCCAAGCTCTTCCATAATTCCACACAGATTTAATACCAGCTCTTTGTGTCTGTTAGAGTGTCTAGCATAAGATTTATATCTTCCCAGTCTGGGTCCAGGTGATGCCAAAATGATTCGTGCTTTTATATTTCCTTCATATATATTCGTGGCTCTATAGGCTATTGTTACATATAGTTCCTAGCTAACTCCAGTACTTTTCCTACCCTGATAGGCAGAAAGACAAAACACATTCCAAAGGCTCCTATCCTATCTTACCTCCTCTGGGAACCAAGGTTAAAATCAGCTTCTCGAGAGACTTCCTCATAAGCAAAGTATGGCTAGTACAGCTAGTAGCAAGAAAGGGGGGCTTCAGAAGAGGTGGAACCAAAGGGGGAACATTGCCTCATTACTTGTTCCTCTGATTGGGAATTCTTGCCAATTATGCTAATTTGCTAAACTTATAAAACTGTATTCACCCTATGTGGGGGGGGCGGGGGGGATTTTTCCATATCTGCCTCTGAAGGCCTCCAATTAAAGACCAGCTTTTATATTACCTCCTATACTAATATTGTCTCAAAAGTGGTGTTTTATTTCTAGATCTATAAGACATCACAGGGCTTTAACAAATGCCCTGAATCTTTTGGCTACTCCTGATGGATCATCCTGGTATTGC
Source organism: Diglossa brunneiventris (assembly GCA_019023105.1). Taxonomy (NCBI): domain Eukaryota; kingdom Metazoa; phylum Chordata; class Aves; order Passeriformes; family Thraupidae; genus Diglossa; species Diglossa brunneiventris. The sequence continues at coordinate 85,638 of JAFCGX010000581.1, forward strand.
CTAGCCACAATTTCTGTGTTTCTAAATCAGCTAACAAGAGGGGTACCTTGATTTTCATGGGACCCATAGGTCTTGCTGCCTCCTGTAATGGTGCCTAAATGACCATCTCCTGAAAATATGCTGATTTTCCTCCCAGCCCTTGCAGACGTGTTCAAGGGGGGGAGGCTGAAGGGTGATGATACGGCAACTTCCTTTTTGCCTTCGGTTCTATAGTAGGAGTTCGTTCACTTTCAAGTTCCAGAGAGGAAGAGGGGCTCAAAGGCACAGTTTCCTGGGCAGTATTTTCTGGGGATTTCAAATGCCTTCCCTGTCCTCCCTCTTCCCATGACTCAAAAGGAGCAACTAAATCCCCCATTGTCTCCTCATTCTCTTTATATTTTAAAAGCTTTTGTCCTATGGAACATGCAGAACATCACCTTCTAAGTCCTCCCTTTCCTTCTGTTTTGTGATCTTTCTCCAAAACCAACACAAAAGGATCCCTTGCAGCCAAATGAAAACCACATTTCCACTGCAATTCAGGGTGATCCTTCAAATAAAAAAACATATTCAAGTACACATCATCATGCCATTTCCCTTCTCTTCGCAAAAACAACATTAATCACAATAACGCATTATTGCTCAGGGTTCCAATAATTGGCCACTTCTCCCTGTCCTCTAATTTATAAAGGGGACACCATTGATTACAATATTTAAAGAGGGTTTTCCTATTCTCTGTTCCCCCAGAGGCCCCTCTTATCTTTTTCCATCGTTTCAATATGCATCCCAGGAGGCTATGATCTATTGGCTTACTGGCCGACGCCTCCATCCTCTATTTATCTCCTCTTATCCTCTACTGATTTTTGATACTTAAGTTTCCACACTGAGCACTATATATTATTGTTTTCTCTCCCCTCCCTGCTCCTATTCCTTTCTCACCACAATTGGTATACACAGGGTGTCTTTGGGCTGCCCTGCACCAATACTTTCTCCTGTAACTGCAGCAATATATATAAACAAAAGCACTACAATCTTTACCCCCCCCCCAACACAATAAACAAGGGATCAGAGGGTTCCAGGGAGGATAGGGCATCAGTCGCTTCAGTTTTCTCTGGCCACTTCCGTTGCTGGAAAGTGGAAACGCACATAGAGCTACTGCACTCGTTTCATATCAGATGATACATCTCATTCATGTCAGTGTGACTTCACTCTGTTCTTTCACACCATACGCTTTGTCCTTCACCAGCCAAGCCCCTCGTGGGACAATGGAAACATGGGTTCAGACTCCCACTTGCTTTGTGCCTGTGGCATGTCTCTTTCACAAGCTGTCTTTGTTTAAAATGCAGGTGTCTGCCAAGGAAGGCAGGAACCTCCCTTGGAATCCCTTGGAAAGTAAAATATGACCCCCTTCCCGATTAATTATAATAACTTTGAAATTACGGGGCTTTTAGGCAAAGATATAGGAAAAGGAATAACAGTTCTTTTTATATATATATATATATATATATATATATAT
>JAFCGX010000582.1:0-86879 GCA_019023105.1 Diglossa brunneiventris
CCCACACCTCGGCATCCTCGATCTCCTTCCAGTCCTGTGGGGCAGCGATCAAAAACACATGATCGCACCAGGACTCACAAGCCCCAAAAGCGCCGAGAACCGGCCGCATCACATATTTTCCGATTTTTCCCCTTCCCCATTTTTCCATACAAAACTGGACTTTCCTCCCAGTGTTCCAACATCCAGCCCAGAGCGCTTTCCCTGGGAATTTCTGGTAAGATCTTGTGGGGGGATCTGGGGGAGATTTCTCCTGGGGTTTTTTTTTTTTTGGTTCTTGCTCCTTCCCAGCCCCATCCTTTCAAGGAGTTTGGTGGTTCTCCTTACCTTTTCTTGTTTTTCCGGGGCGTCCGTTGTGATCCCCGTTCTCCTTCCCGATGTCAGGATCCCTGGCTGGCAAAAGCCACCAGTTTTAACCGAGCCACGGAGAACCGTTCCGTCAGCTCTAAGGTGTTTACCTGTTTTCTCCGGTTTCAGAAGGTGGAGGAACTTCTGGAATCTCCCAGACTCGCCTCTCCCCTTCCTAATCCCCAAGTGTGAACGGGTTTCCCCCAGAACTCTTCCCGAGCCCAGGTCCCGTGTGTTTTGACAGACAAGCCATTCACTTCCCCCGCGGCTGACCACGGCCCTCGCGGGTACGTGGAACTGCAGCCTTGGGGTCCACTTTCGCTCCATGACCAGGTCACGTCTCACACACACGTCTCCGTTCACACTCCCTCCCAACCACACAAATACTTACGGTTCCTTTCTTTGCATGGGTTTCTTCGTGCACATTGAATTTTACGGGTAAAAAAAACCTCGGATTTTCTCCGAGAAAGGGCCCTTCTCCCTTGGTTGTGGCTTTTCCTTTTTGGTTTCGCAACCTCCGGGTCCGATTACAGATCCGACTTCTGTTGCGATTCTTTTGCAAATTTGATTGGGTTTTTCGGGCTCCCAATCCGCCTGGGCCGCCGAAAATCGGTGGGGCGCCTCCCGGGTTGGAAGGGGTCCTGAATCCCAGTATCAAATCACGTCGGGCTGTCACCAATTGTTATAAATGATCAAATCAGTAGCCAATTTATCAAAAAAATTGACAAAGATTTATTTAATAAAAAAATTTTAAAAATATAGAATTTCAGAACCTCGCCACAACCAAGTCAGCGTCAGCCCCGGGAGCAGCCGCTGGGTGCCTTAGAGTCCAGCCGACACAGGGACAGCCTTTCCCCAAAGAGCACCCCGAATGCTTCCAGGAGCCAGCTTATATACCATTTATTCTGCCTAAGGCAAAGATGACCGCATATTTCTTTGTGTCCCTTAGCATGTAAAGTGGAATTTATACATGTGTAGAAACAGACAAAGACGAAGTCCGAGCTCAGACGAATGTCTGAGCACCCCGGTACAGAGCGCATTCACATGGAATAAGTCCTGAGTGCTGTGAGGAAATTGATCCCAGGTGCAGGGTCTTGTGAGCTTCCTCCGGACTGTCCCTTCCCGGAATTTCTTGATCATATCTTCTTCTGCATTAAAATGCATGAAGCCTTCTCTGGTAGCTCGGGCCTGTCCCTCTGTCCCATTCATGCTGTCCGGGAAGGGGTTATGCATAGCTGGAATGCAGGAAGCCTCTCCTGATGGCCCAGGCTAGTCCTATTCAGACTGTCCGGGAAGGAGTTATCATATGTATAGCTGGCCCCGATAGGTTGGGGATGCTGAAGACTGCCGGCTTTACACAGTAACCGGTTTGATGTTATCTTTTCCGAGAACTGCTCAGCAATCCCAGCCGGAACAGTTACAAATACAGGTTTTGGCTCTTTCTTATATTTTATACACTTATTCCTAATTCCTTATAGCATGAATTAACCTATTACCTATAACACTTCTTATGGGTCTCAAGGCGGGCTCCTCACAGTCCAGCCCGCACATAGTTTTCACATGTTCAAGAGTGATTATGATAAGCAGACATAATGACAAAGCACTTTTTGAAGCCTTTTTCTTGCCTTTCTCTTATTATCAGGCTCTTACGTTGGCACAGGGAGACAGGGAATGGGGTTATGGTCAGTTCAGTACCTGTTGTTTCTCCTGCTGCTCAGGGAAAGGAGCTGTTTCCTTGCTCTACTATGGTGTCCTTCCCCATGACAAGACCTTTCACCCTCTGACACAGCAGAAGACTTATCTACTTCCCCTATGGCTAAGTCAGGCTGGAATGGTCTGTCTTGTGATGAATTATCTTGGCTGAAAATACCCTTAGCTAGCAATAAACATACTGCCTTGAATGGTGGGAAAGGATAACCCAAAATTAGTGACTGACAGACACAAGCACTTTTACAAGCTATAAAAGACCACTATGATTTTCATAAAATCAGAAATCTTATACACTGAGTGTGTGAAGAGTTCTTGAAAGTGAAGACATTCACCTTGGGTTACTTCCCTGAGTATTGAGAGAAATTAGGATACTTCTGCACACCGCTATCATTTGTTGGTAAATGACACTGGCTCCAAATCTATATTATTTCTTCGCTAGCTGTAACATAACTACCTTTGTCGGAGACATCTTTTCATTAAAATCCTTCTTTAGGATTTTTTCTTCCTGAGAAGCTGAGATGCTCCAGGAACAAAATGTAAACAACGGTTATCTGCTGCTGTGGAATGCATCAGGTGGATTTTTGATTGGCCCATCTTGGATGTTTACAATTAATGGCCAACCACAGCCCAGTTAGCTCGGACTCTCTGTCAGAGACACAGACCTTTGTTATTCATTCCATTCTATTCTTAGCTAGCCTTCTGAGATGAAACCTTTCCTTCTATTCTTTTAGTATAGTTATAATGTAATATATATATCATAAAATAATAAATCAAGCCTTCTGAAACATGGAGTCAACATTCTTGTCTCTTCCCTCATCCAAGAACCCCTGTGAACACTGTCACAACCTTTATTATCATGCATTGTTTTATGAACTTAGTAGTAGTGTTTCTTTTGTTTATCCTGTATAGTAAGTAAGCCTGTTAAAGTCTCATGTCTGTCTTTTCTATGCATCTATTCAATAAATAATTCATGTTGTATTTGCTTGCTTGGTGATTATTAAGAACTTGCAAGCGAGAGTGGGTTTTGGGGTGCTGGCTGCCTCAGTAAAGCTGCTGTCTACTGCCAGAAACCAGTCAAAGGCAGGGACTTGTCTAAGCTCTCCCCTCTCATTCGTAACACTCCCACTGGAGACAGTTCTCCATGAACTTCACCACAAGCCCATCTCACAAGCAACAGCTCTCTGTGAACTGCTGCAATGTGAGTCCATCCCATGGGCAACAGTACCCTCAAACTGCTGCTGCATGGGTCACTCTTCCACAAGGCGCAATCCTTCAAGGACAGGCTGCTCCAGCATGAGCTCCTCTCCCCATGGGCCTCCCACAGGGTCACAGACTCCTCTCAGTCATCCACCTGCTCTGGCATGGGTCTCTTTCATGGGCTGTGGGTGGATGTCTGCATTCCCATGGACCTCTGTGGGCTGCAAAGTAATGACTTGCTTCACCATGGTCTTCACCACGGGCTGCAGAGGAATCTCAGCTCGGGTGCCTGGAGCACCTTCTCCCCACCTTCTTCACTGACCTTGGGGTCTGCAGAGTTGTTCTTCTCACATATTTTTACTCCACTCTTCTCTGGCTGCAATTATATCTGTACAATAACTTTTTATTCTTTCTTCTTAAATATGTTATCACAGAGGCATTACCACCATTTCTAATCGGCCCAGCCTTGACCAGCGGCACATCTGTGAGACAGGACATTCCCTTACCACAGAACAGCTTATCTGCACTGTCTCTCAGCTGGAGCATAGCTCCAGATATTCTCTCCCTTCACATGAATTGGTGAGATAACCCAAGCCAAACAGATGTCTGGTACTGAGTTTTCTCTGGTGCCAGGGATGTGTGATCCCCAGCTTACAATAAACGTCTTGATGCAAGATGTAGGGAGATAAGCTGGAAATTCCTGACTGAGAGACACTGTACTAACTATAAAAGCTACACAAATTTTCACGGAGGCAGAAAACTCCTAAACAGACCCTGGAAAAATGCAGGGGACTTCTCCCACAAATTTGGATGCAAATTCCATGGTTACTTTCCCAGGGAATTGAGATGAAGGGTCGTATGTGTTACTAATGGATGTGGGGGTTTAGATAAGTCCTTGCCTTTTTCCCAGGCTTCTGGCAGCAGGCAATAGTTTTATTGAGGTGGCAAGCACCCCAAAACCCACTCTCATTCACAAGTTCTTTAATAATGGCTGATTTGGTCTATTATAGAATTAATTATTTATTTAATAGACAAAAAACTAACAGACATAAGACTTAAAACCAACTAATGTTACACAGGAATAAAGACAAAATAGGTATATATAGTGTGGGGTTAAAGGTACCTATTAATTTTGCAGCAAGTGAAGAAATAATATAACTTAGGATTCAATGTATCTTACCTGTGAAAAATGCATATTATATGATTGGCTGTTTGCAAATATTAAAATGAATACTATATGTGTTATGTTGGAAAGCTATGCTGTATTAACCTCTTTTAAGTAGTGCTGTATTAATCTCTTTTAAGTAGTGTGGTAAATATAGTTTTTAGGCTATAGCATAATATTAAAATAGAAACTATGTGATGTAAGATACTTTTTGTAACTAGCTCAAGGAATGGAAAAGATAATCAAGAAATTATTTGCAGAGATAACAGCAACAAGACACCCAGATTCCAAGAGAAGAATTATTGCCTCCTTATCGGGAAACAGACTTCGAGGAACCAAAAAAATTGATTTACAAGATGAGGGGAGGGAAGTTAAAAAAAGTTGGAATTAAGTAGAAACACCCTAGTTTGAAAGGAATGTTTGAATCATGTATGATATATATGAATATGCAATAGGCCATTGCTTTTAAGGGGTAATCCTTTGTTAGCAAGGTGTGCTTTGTGGCAGAGTGCAAAGCACCTGGACGTCCGTAATTCTTTGCTTTTTATGGCATCTTATAGTCCTAATTTTTATTATTTTATTGCTATTTTATTACTATTAAACTTCTAAAATTTTAACACAAGTGAATGGTGTTTTTCACAATTAGTGCCGTGGCTCGGATATAACACCTCGCTGCCGAAACTTCAGAGGATTCCAAGTGAGGGAGGTGGGCCCTGTCAAGTTTGGCAGCCTCGCTCTCTTTCTTCTGGCGTGATTGGCAGACGCAAGTTCTTACCCGGTGGACAAAAAGAGACAATAAAACAAACAAAAGGGAAAATGCTCCCTAAAACCACGATAATTGGCCCCCTAAGACTAAGTGTACACAAAGACCCGGAAAGGAAGGATTGTAAGGTCTTTGGGGGGGGGGGCAGGTACAGGGGGATGAATGTGTGTGTGAATGAGAGGCGGGCTGGTTATCCCAGACCTGCTAAGTGAGTGAGTAGTCTCCCACACTGCGGTTCTGTCTTTTCGCAAGAAAAATGGCCAGTAAAGAGATGAAGCGAGAGATAAAAGGAATGAGAGAATCCCCCAGGGTAACTGTGACTAGGTCTTAGGGAAGGGGTGGGACCCCTTGGAGAGAGGGAGCCGAGGGTTTTCCTGGCACAATCCACTGGGAAAGAGGGATAAAAAGTGGAGGGGGCCCCTAGAAATTTTGCTAGGTTGAGGGTCTAAAACCATACAAGAGACTCGGGAGTGTCAAACTCAAGAGCACCTAGGCTTAAAAGCTGCTAGGTTGAGAGTAGCAAACACTAGAGACTCAGGGGGGTGGGATCCAAGAGCACCTTGAAATGGCCAATAACATCTAAGATTTTAACAAGTGATTTGAAAGTAAAAGGTACCTTATTGTTGTCTTGTTGTGTGTGAGAGTGAGTCACATGCAAAATCAGCTTCAGCTTCTCAAGCAAGTGGGGGGCTGTGGCAAAAGGTGTACGTGACCCGCAAACAAGCCATTGTTCCCCAGGCGTGTGGGGAGTGAGTCACATGCAGACAGCCTCACAGGTGAACTGGCACCAGAGGTGACCAGATTCAGGGCCCTTCCTGGAGGCCCAGCAGTACTGAAGCCTGGAGAAGCCAACCCCAAGGTGAGAGGGGCTATAGTATCATTGGACCTTTTTAGCACCACGGCTGCGAGGGGTAGTCATGTGGCCTATTCCTCAGGGTACAGGGGGTGGGAAGTCCAGCTTGGGCAAGGTACAACGGTCTGAACCCCTGACTCTGAGGCTATCTCTAGGGAAGAGGAATAGCCAAACCTCGGGTGGGGTGCCTACACAGACCAGTAATTCTCTAGCAACAAGGATCTGCTTCATATAAGTCTAAGAGTTTTACTAACATTTCCCTTCTCTGTGCAATAAAATAAAAGGGAAATTTATGGGGTACTGAACCTAGGTCAGTGGGGAAACTTAGGGGTATCAGTACTTAAGGTTGTGGCATGTCAAAAAAAGGTACCTTACATAGTCCAGGTGGGCAAGGCACCAAGAACCAAAAACTCGGCTAAGCATAAATCAAGAAGTATGAATGAACAGGCCTGATGGTGTGAATGAATGTGTGTGTGAGTGACAAAGAGTAAGTGCTCCTTAAATAAGAACGCCAGACAAGAGTGACCAGGGGCACCAAAGTCGATTGCTGCATAAACAGAGATTAGAAGGAGATCTCTCTCTTAAGTTAAAAAAGAGTAAGACAGAAAACCAGTAAGTTTGGTACAGGAAAAAAAAAGGGGGAATAAAAGGGTACCAGCAGAGATACCCCAAGATAGCCCTCTGGGAGTTATGTAAGCTAACAGGCATACAAATCCTTGTACAAGGAGAAAAGACAAGGGGAAAGATGATCTAATTTTGTATGATGGAATGGGAAAAGAAGGAAATAAGATCTGACCACGTTCATTGGCCTAGATACGGCTCTTTTAAATTGTTAGATTTGTCAAGCTCTGAATTTATTTGTAAATTCAAAAGAACCATTTAATCCAGAAGAAAGAGAATATGCCGCATGCTGGATGGGAGATCTTAGGAGAATAAAAATCTTTAAAATATCAGAAACCCCTGAGACAAAGCAAGAAAAGAAAAAGGGGAAAGAAAAAGTCTGGGAACAAGAGGAAAAAAAGAAAGAAAAAAATTGGGATCCTTTAGAAGTATTTCCTCCTTCGTTCCTGCTTGCTCCCCCACTGTTCACAGCTGCACCAGTCGCCCCCGCCACTATCCTGGCTCCAGTTCCACTGCTTGTGGCTGCACCACTCGCCCCAGCCCCTGTGCTGGATCCAACCCCGCCGGTGAATTTATCTGCTGCGGTCCCAGCTCCCTGGCCCACGGCCACTCCGCTGGCCGTGCCGGTGGTCCCGCCTGCCATGTGGTCTGTGGTCCATGCATCGGCCACACCGGGGGCTCCTGTTTGTCCCGACCATCCCATCCCTGACCGCTTGTCCCGCGGCTGTCCGCATTGCCCCACTCCCGGCTGCTCTGCCCGTGCCGACTGCACTGGGCATCACCACTGCTGCCACCCCCGCCCTGCCTGCTTTGTCTATGCCAGCTGTGCTGGGAGCTGTCGACCCTGCCGCCATGAACCATGTGCAGCCCATCCACGCTCCGGTTTGGTTTCCACTGGAAGACTCCCCTCCTTGGGCGGTCCTGGCAGCAGACCCTGCCTACGCCCTCCCCTTGGAGGACCAAGCCTTGGCGCGGATCTGTCCCCTCACCCCCCTTCCTTCGACACTTCTATCCATCCCTGCCCTGGGTCCTGTTCCCTTGGTAACGACAGCTCCTGATGTTCAAGAAAACTTTCTCCCTGAAGAAGTACCTTATCGAAACACAAGAAGCTCAGCCAAAAGACAGCCCTCCCCTAATCTTTCATCAAAACAAGGGAAAATCCCATAGGCACAGCTGAGCAATTAGACCAATTCTTAGGTCCGAACATTTTTACTTGGGAAGAGATGCAATCTATAATGAAAATAGTTTTTTCTCAGGAGGAGAGGCAAATGATCAGGGCTGCTGGAATAAAAATTGGGAAAGGGAAAACCAGCAGGCCCCCCCAGAGATCAGAAAATGCCAATAGCACCTCCTAATTGGGGTCAAAATGATGAGAAGGGGAGGAAACACATGAATGATTATCGTAATTTGATAATCAAGGGAATAAAAGAGGTGGCACCCCAAAGGCAAAATGCTAAAAAGGCTTTTAAGGGACAGCAGGAGAAAGAAGAAACTCCAACTGAATGGTTAGACAGACTTGAGAGAAATATGAAACAATATTCCAGAATAGACCCTGAGACTATTGTGGGACAAGCTCTGTTAAAGATTAATTTTGTCACTAATGCCTGGCCAGATATTAGGAAAAAAATAGAAAAAATGCAAGACTGGCATGATAGATCACTATATGAGTTATTAAAGGAGGCTCAAAAGATTTATGTCCAGAGAGATGAAGAAAAAGCTAAAGTGAAAGCAAAAATTATAGTAACCACTATGTGAGAAAGTAATTTCCAGAGGAATCTAAAACCCCCAGGCACCACTCCTAGACATGAAGGTCGTAGAGACAGGGGAAGGAAAAGAACAGAACTCCAGTACAAACCAAATCTCAGGAGCATTCTTGAAATATCTGTTTTTACTGTGGGGTTGAAGGACATTATAGAAGAAATTGCCCTGATCAGATATAAGATCTGAAAGTCTTCTGAGAGATGGGTCCAGAGGAGGAATAGGGAAGTCACAGGCTTTATTTTTTGGGGGACAAATACCATCTGGAGCCTGTGATAACTTTAAAAGTGGGTCCCCAAGAAGAAAAATTAGAATTTGTGGTAGACGCAGGGGCAGAAAGAACCTGCCTATTAAATATTCCAAAAAGTTATAGTGTAAGCAAAGACACTGTAAAAGGTAACAGGAACAAAATGAGAGAGTTTTACAGTACCTGTCATTAAAGATGTGGTAATTGAGGGAGAAACTAAAATTTGGATGAAAGATATCTTGTTGGTTCCTGGGGCAGGTAGGAACTTGTTAGGAAGAGACTTACAGATGATATTATCTAGACCAAGGAAGATGATGTTAAATTAGAAGAGTTGAAGTTAAAACTGGCCTCAGTACTAGCTTTAAGCTTACCCTTGTTAGAAAAACCCTTTCGTCTGTACGTAAATGTGGAAAATGGGGTAGCTCATGGAGTTCTGGTTCAGGAGTGGGGAGGAGTACAGAGACCAGTAGCTTATTTATCAAAGATGTTGGACCCAGTGAGCCATGGCTGGCCAGTATGTATTCAAGCTATAGCAGCTACTACAATCCTGGTAGAAGAAAGTTGTAAGCTTACCTTTGGAAGTAAACTACTTGTGTGTACACCTCGTGCAGTCCGAGGTGTGTTGAATCAGAGAAAAGAGGAAAAGACAGGGAAAAGAAAAGAAAGGGAGAAGGGAAGGAAGAGAGAAGTTGAAGAAGGGGGAGGGATGGTTGGCAGATTCTGGGATGCTGGAATGTGGAGTGATGATGTCTTGGTGCTGGAGGAGGACAGGAGTTTGAATGCAGTTTCTGCGTGAAGGGCAGGGAAGTGTCTTAACACATGGTTGTTTGGAGGCTGTTCAGTGCTGAACTGGAGTTCAAGAAGGTTTAGCAGAATGGGCCCTCCTTGAAGGGAAAAGAGGATATGTTGACTAAGGAAAAAGAATGTCAGGAGCACCTGGGATGCCAGGTTTGGGGTTGTCAACGCTGGAAGGTTTTTGGTCATTCTTGTATGAGCAGAGGGGTCTCAGGGGCTGCATCGGGGCCTATTCATGGAGGTGACCCAGCACGGCAACTACCAATGTTTGCCCACCCGGTGGAGGCGGCACAGGGTGTGTTTTGTGTGGGGCACCACTTGGGTTTGGGGGCTGGCTTTGTTGTGCCAGGGTCACGGAGGGCAAGGGATTGCCGGATGCGCTCGCCGGCCCTGCAGCGGTACTGGGCGCGGATAGCGCGGGATTGCCGCCCAGGAGCGGGCTGGCTCAGTGGCAGAGCTGCTGGGGGTGGCTCCCAGCCTGCTGGAGTCCCTAGTCCAGGATGGCAGCCTCTGCCCTGGCAAGTGGGTCGAGAGAGAGAGAAGGAGAAAGAGAAAGAGAAAGAGAAAGAGAAAGAGAAAGAGAAAGAGAAAGAGAAAGAGAAAGAGAGAGAGAGAAAGAGAGAGAGGAGGGAAAAGAGAGAAAGAGAAAGAGAAAGAGAAAGAGAAAGAGAAAGAGAAAGAGAAAGAGAAAGAGAAAGGGAGAGGGAGCCGAGGCATGCCCCCAGGGTCCCTGCACTGGTGGCTGTCTGCGAGTGCCCCTGCTAGGGCAGGGTCCGCTGTGGTGCAGTGGCAACAGCAGGGGAAGGGCGAGGGACAGCGTTAAAAGCACTGCTGTGAAAAGAGGGAGAGGGGCCAGCGCTAGAGATAAGATCAAGGCAGAGATAACCTTAATTTCTTGCTGGGTCTCCAAACCTCACAAAGTTGTTTATTTTTTTTAAGCAAGATTTCTTTTTTCTTTCTATTTTCTTGCTGTTTAGAAGAGGAGGCTTTTGTTCTGAGGAATGAGTCTGTAATGCTAAAAAAGTTAAATGTTGCCCAAAGGGTAAAAAGCAATAGATGTGATACATCTCGTGTTAAAATCGGCCTGGCCGTTCTTGTTTAACTAATTGTGGCTCACAAAAAAAGAAGAATTTGCCTTTGTAGCTGTTAGCACAGCTGGATACAAGAAGAAGAGGCGGCTGTGAAAAAAACTTTTTGCTAAACTCAGAAAGTTTTGGGAAAAGCTGATGGCAAAAGCTAATATAGTATTGTCTTCCTTTTATCACTGTCCCTGTGCTATTAAGAAGTCCTTTCCACGTACTACTGAAGCAGCAGTACGAACCAGGGAAAGAGGGTGGATTCATGCCAGCAGAATCAAATGACTTGTGAAGGAACCTGAGGAATGGACTACCACATCTAAACCAGGTGATACCAAATTGGCTTTCAAACGGGGACTGGGTGGTAATGGTTTGGGAAGACCCAAATGATCCAAGGAATGTACAAAGAATCACACCTAATTGAGAAATAAGGCCAAGCTTACATCACTAGTTTCAAGCACTGCCTGAATAAGCCCTGAGACACCTCTGACACCTCCTTGGGCAGGAATACTTCCACTTCAAACAGGTGGATCAGGACTGTTTTGGTGAAAGAGTTCTCATATTCTGACCTTAGCCTGTGACTTATACAGGGAAGAGGGGGAATTACAATTTCCATCAGTGCCATACTGTATACTCTGTTTGATTCATCCCAATACTGGACACGTTAGCTGGGTTATAAGTAAATATTTGAATTGTGGGAATAATTGGTATTGTAGTTCACAAAATCTATGCTCTTGTTGCAAGAAGTGTTGAGTACTAAATCTATCCCCTATCCAGACAGAACTCAAAACAACTGAAATAATAACTTTGTTTTGTGGATGGAAATTAATAATACTTCTTGAATGAGAGATACCTGAGGAACGGTGGGAAACCACAGTTAAAGGGTGTCAAAAATTATTTGCCTGGAAATTAGTAACAAGGAAGTGACAAGGGAAAAAGAGGGCAAGCCTGGATTGACCACTGTACTCGCCACAAAGAAGATCATATACACCTGCTATGGGTTGCAACCCCATCAGCAGGGAAGGTGGGGGTATAAGCCATACCAGACCTCTGTTATTCCTTTTCTGTCACTCATTTGTTGTCTTTTCCCTTTTGGGATACCAGCATGATCGTGTCACAAATGCTACAGAAAGCATCACATGGAAAGAAACCAAAGTTCCTCTTTTATTACACACACCCATGTTAACAGTCACTGTTATAACCCATACAAATTAAGTACCTGCAGGCAAAACGAGAAAAAATATTGGACTGCAAGGAACTTAGGAAAAAGTGGTAATAGACAAGGAATTGAATGTCCAAAAGGAGAGAGATGGATTTGTTTTACATTTGATCTTAAGAGATACAGTCCAAGATTCGGTAGAAAAACAACTAGTAAACAAGAAGGTAAAACCAGCACAGCAATCTAATTCTGTATTAGCCCCAAATTATATGCTGAATCGTATTATAAGACTCCAAGCAGTTATAGAGATTATAACAAATAAAGCTGCCTCAGGCATTGGAATTAATATCGAATCAGCAAAGCCAAACAAAAACTGTAGTGTATCAGAATAGGTTGGCTTTAGACTAGTTATTGGCTAAAGAAGGGGGTGTTTGTGGAAAGTTTAATATATCAGATTGTTGAAAATAGATGACAACGGGGATGTCATCCTGGAAAAAGCAAAAGATATCAGAAACATAACCCAGGTACCGGTCCAAAATTGGAAAACAATGTTAAAAACTAGCTGGTGGAGTAATGTATTGGAGATAGGATGATGGAAGAAACTAGGCTTCTTCCTTTTATGTGTTACAACTGTTTTGATATTTCTTCCTTGTTTAATTCCATTTTATTCGATTACCAGCATAGTCCTAAGAATGCAAGTGGACAAGAAATATTGCTCAAGCCAAATGATTTATAAAGAATAAGAGGGGGGATTGTGAAAAATGCATATTATATGATTGGCTCTTCACAAATATTAAAATGAATAGTATATGTGTTATGTTGGAAAGTTATGCTGTATTAATCTCTTTTAAGTAGTGTGGTAAATATAGTTTTTAGGCTATAGCATAATATTAAAATAGAAACTATGTGATGTAAGATACTTTTTGTAACTAACTCAAGGAATGGAAAAGATAATCAAGAAATTCTTTGCAGAGATAACAGCAGCAAGACACCAAAATCCCCAGGAGAAGAATTATTGCCTCCTTATCGGGATAGCCCAGACTTTAAGGGACCTGAACAAGTGGTTTACAAGATGAGGGGGGGATGCTGACATTAAGCAGAAACACCCTTAGTTTGAAAGAAATGTTTGAATAATGTATGAGATATATGAATATGCAATAGGCCATTGCTTTTTAAGGGTTAATCCTTTGTTAGCAAAACATGCTTTGTGACAGAGCAAAGCACTCGGACGTCCGTCATTCTTTGCTTTTTTTTGTCTTTTATTGTCCTAACTTTGATTGTCAAAATTCTTATTGTCCCAATTGTTATTACTATTAAACTTCTAAAATTTTAATACAAGTGAATGGTGTTTTTCACATTACCATTCAATTGTTGGTGGGGCACTGTAGTGGTTTTGGTTCACCAATCTGAGTCACGGCACCAATGAATGTGGTGGGTTGAGCGCTGGCCAAAAGCCAGTGCACCCACTAAAATTATTTACTCAATTTCTGCTGTGAGGTAAGGATTAGGAGAAGGGTAAAAGCAGGCTCAAAGTTTTAAAAGGTGCAAAGAAAGCTTTATTAACAGAGCTAAAAGAAAAATAAGAAATCAGAATAAAACTTCAGAACACTTCTCCTCCCCGCATAGTTGTCTCCGCATGGCTCACGATGGACTTTATTTACTTACCACTTTTAACCAGCCATGCTGTGGACAGAAAGACAAAAGTGGCTGCAGCAGCTTTTCTTTTTTTTGGCGTCCCACATGAAGGCATGGAGTGGAGCCAGCAGCTGGCATGGCTTGTGCAGTGCTGGCGGAGACCATGTGACCAATAGCCCCCTGGAGCATGGCCTGGTGGCTGTGCTGGGACAGGGGTCCAACGGCCCCATCTGGGAAGGGGCCCCAGCCGGTCCCCCCCACACCTCTGTAGAGAGCAGGGAGCAAGAGAGCTTCCCACCATTTTTTTTGTTCTTAAATATGTTATCATAGAGGTGTTTCCAGCTTTTCTAACTGGCTTAGCAGTGTGCCAATTCTCAGAGCTTCTCTGGGGACAAAAGTCTTCATCACTCTTATCTCTCTCTGTTCAAACTTCTTATTGGATCACAGCTACTTCAACATCTGCTTGCTTCAGCACGAGTGCCTTTGCTCATGTCTACAGTTTGAACACTCCATCCCCCCACGCTTTTCATGAATTACAGGTATATTTTAGTATATGTGACCAATAGAGAGAGAAGCATGGTGAGCAATTCCCCAATTCTGGAGCCTAGACAAGATCAACCTTTCAGAGCTGCAGAACTCTATAAAAACCGTTTCAACTGATAGAACTTTAAAACAAACAAACCTACGAACACCAATTCTCTCCTGAGTCAGAGAAAAGGAAAAAGTGAGGACACGTGAAAAGAACAATATGGCTGTCGCTGTCGAGATGGTCATAATAGACTGAAGAACACACTGTAATTAAGAAGGCTTCTCTAGAGCTATTTTACAGCATGCTGTCTGTTTATGCTCTTTCACAAAGTTTATACTTATACATTGGTCAGAATAAATCAACACAGTATTCATTGGAGCAAGGCAGTCTGCCCCTCATTTATCTCTTTCTCTCCTTTGTTTCTATGCCGACAGCCTTGGTAAAGCTCCTTTCAGGAGCAAAAGCGACTCTTATCAGCTCTTTCTCTTTCACTAACCCTTTCTGACTCACAGGCCCGCTGTGAGCCCCTTCCACATATGGCGACACCAAGGTCAGTGAAAAAGAGGGAGGGGGAGGAGGAGCTGAGATTTTTTTCTGCAAGCCATTATGAGGACTATAATACAACAAAGCATTTCCCCGTTGCAATCTTCAACACCCGTAAATTCATGGAAGCGGATGGGGGGATGCAGCATTCACCCACAGCCCATGAGAAAAAGGCACTAGTGCTCGGGGCATAGGGATGCTGAAGAGCTCTGATTGGGTGAGAGGCTTGAACCGAGAGAGAGAACCCTTTCTTTCAGAGATAGAGGACGAGGACCCTTGCTTTTACACTAGAACAGCTCATCCTTAAAAACTACACCCCATAAGATAAATGGCCCATGAAAAGCAGTTGTGGGAAGACTGCAAGATGTGGAAGGGACTTCATGGTTAAAGCAGGTTCCAGGCAGACTGTTAGCCGTGAAAATTAAAACCACCTTGGAAAAGTTCACAGAGAACTGCTTCCTGTAAGAAAGACCCCAGGGCATAGCTAAAGAGAGTCCTCTCCCTATGCAAACTGAAGAAATATCTTAAAATGTGTCAAACTGACTAAAAATCCCATATTTTGTCACCCTGCACAGTCGGTGGGAAGGAAAGAAGGTCTGGGGTGGGAGGGAAAGGTGTTCTAAAGATATATTTTAGCCCTCATTATGCTCTTTTAATTCTATTTTTAATTTTTTTTTCCTTTATATCTTTTAAAGTTTTGAGCATGTTTTTCCCTTAAAGTGTTTTCTCCTAATCCTTATCTCACTCCATGAGTTTTCTTTCCCCCTCCTCTGCGTGAAAAATGGAGTTCAAGATAAAGAATTTTTGTAAAGTTTAATAAGGGATAAAATAAGAGACAAAAAGTCCAGCGCTTGGGGTGCTCCTAGCAGACAGCCAAAGAACACACTGCTAAGGTACATGCATATTCATGTGTTTCATACATTATTCAAACATTCTTTTGAACTTTCTGATGTTTTGGGAACTGCTTTGTTTGGCTTCTTCACACTCCGGTTTCTCTGCATGACATCCTGGGTGTCAGTTCAATATATTTTATTTCTTCTTGTGTCTCCATCCTGCTGTTTCACATCCTCTGATAAGGATTTAGTATATCCTCCTTAAATGTAACATGGTGTTATAAATGATTAAATCAGTAGCCAATTTATCAAAAATCGACAAAGACTTATTTTGGAAAAATTAAAAAAAATAGAATTTCAAAATCTTGCCACAGCCAAGTCAGCGTCAGCCCCGGGAGCAGCCACTGGGTGCCTTAGGTTCCGGCCGACAGAAAGACAGCCTTTCCCCAAAGTGCACCCCGAATGCTTCAAGAAGCCAGCTTATATACCTTTTATTCTGCCTAAGGCAAAGATGACCACATATTTCTTTGTGTCCCTTTACATGTAAAGTTGAGTCTATACATGTGTAGAAACAGACAAAGACGAAGTCCAAGCTCAGACAAATGTCTGATCACTCTGGCGCAGAGTGCATTCACATGGAATAAGTCCTGAGTGCTGTGGGGAAATCGGTCTCAGGTGTGGGGTCTTGTGAGCTTCCTCAGGACTGTCCATTCCCGGAATTTCTTGATCATATCTTCTCCTGCATTAAAATGCAAGAAGTCCTCTCTGATAGCTCGAGCCAGTCCCTTTGTCCCATTCATGCTGTCCGGGAAGGGGTTATGCATAGCTGGGATGCAGGAAGTCCCTTCTAATGGTCCGGGCTAGTCCTATTCATGTCGACTGGGAAGGAGTTATCATATGCATAGCTGGCCCCGAAAGGTCATAGGTCGGGGAAGACTGGAGACTGCAGGCTTTACACAGTAACCGGTTTGACGCTATCTTTTCCAAGAACTGTTCAAGCAATTCCCAGCCGGAACAGTTACAAACACAGGTTTTGATTTCTCTTAATATTTTATACACTTATTCCTAATTTTCTATAGCATGAATTAACCTATCACATATAACAATGGTATTCTCTAATTGTCCTCTGGTGCTCTGGTTTGTGTCACAGTTATCACTTGGAGGATTCAGTCAATGGAAAGGGGAACAACAGGATCACTTTACACCATTTGTTTGGTTACATAGAGGTATTTTAACACCTAGTGTAAGACATAAAGTTTAAGGAATTTAGAGATTTTAGAAGAGCTAAGATTTTAGTTAGAGATAAGCTTTATTGGAGTTAATTAAAATAAATGGGTAGGTGTGGTGGGTTGACAGGAAAATAGGTTTTCTGGGATGGAGTGGCCAGAGGCCAATGGGTGTTCAGATTCTGAAATTGGCACCTGTTTTGACCAGTGAGGTATTGGTTACGCCTCTGAGAACACAGGGGTTAAAAGCAGAGCTGTCCCCTGGGAACGCGCTCTTTGGGTTTCCGGCGGGAAGAGTTCGGGTCTCTCTCCCCGCCCAGCTACTGGCTGGGCGGGGGGAGGGGAAAAGCCATGTGGCCGAGAGAGGTAGGGCCTGACCCTGAGGGGTGGAAGGGTGGAAGAGTGGACGAGCCCCGAGAGGATTTTGGGCAGGGGGAGGGGAAGCCATGCGGCCGGGCAGAGTGGGCAGCACCCCCAGGAGAGAGAGAGAGAGAAGCCCCGGGACGATTTTGGGCAGCGCCCCCAGGAGAGACAGAGAGAGAGAAGCCCCGGGACGATTTTGGGCAGCGCCCCCAGGAGAGACAGAGAGAGAGAGAGAGGTCCCGGGAGGATTTGGGCAGCACCCCCAGGAGAGACAGAGAGAGAGAGAGAGAGAGAAGCCCCGGGAGGATTTTGGGCAGCCCCCAGGAGAGGCAGAGAGAGAGAGAGAGAAGCCCCGAGAGGATTTTGGGCAGCCCCCCCCCAAGAGATGACAGGGAGAAGCCAGCGCTCGGTGCGTGGGGCTGTGGCCTTGAAGCCTTGATGTTGGCAGCATGCCTGGCTTGTGGAGAATAGAGGGGGGAGCACGGAGAAGTTTGGCCGCTTGTAAGAGTTTCTTTTTAACCCCTGTTTGGACAATGAAATCTTGAGCATTGACCTTTTTCTGGAGCAGGAAATGGGCAAGTGTGATGAATGTGGGGTTGTGAGGGAGCCCCCAGATGGCCAAGAAATAAGAAGTGGCTGTTGCTGGACGCTTTTTGTCAGCCATGGACAGAATCATGCTTCCTTGTGACACAGAGGCTGCATCCAGGGGGAGGCGGTGGCTCGGACTGAGAGGGTTCAGTGGAGACCCCCTGGCCCTAGGGGGTGGAGAAATATGGGGGGGACAAAGGATGTCCCGAAGGTTCAGCGCTGGAGACCCCCCGGCCCCAGGGGTAGAGAAATATGGGGGGGACAAAGGATGTCCCGAAGGATTAGTGTTGGAGACCCCCGGCCCCAGGGGGTAGAGAAATATGGGGGGGACAAAGGATGTCCCAAAGGTGAGACTGTGCCTTTTTGGAAGGAGACAAAGCATCCTTAAAAAAGACAACCCTTGAAGCAGCTCTGGTCCATGTTCATGGTGAGAGCACTGGACATGAAAAGGAAGAGGTCACCCATGGCCCAAGAAGGACTTCTCCTCTTGATGACTGAGAATTGAGTATTTACAGAGTGATGATGGACTGAGAGTTGAACTTTGAGAGATGTATTGGGAGAATTTGGTAGGGGGGGAGGAGGAAATGCTTTTGTGAGGTTTTCATTGGCTGTGTGTGTATTTTGCTTTGTAGTTTAGTTAATAAACCTTTTTCCCTTTATTTCTAAGCTAGAGGCCTGCTTTGCTTATTCCTGACCCCATCTCACAGCAGACACCAGGGAAGAAGTGTATTTTCATGGGGCACTGGCATTGTGCCAGTGTCAAACCATGACAGTAGGCCTTGATGAAGTTAAGAGTTAGTCGTTAACTAATAATTTATTGCTTGTCAACATAATGTTTGGTTAGCTGGGTTTATAATGAAGAATATAGAAACTGATAAATAGCTTTTAGGAACATAAGACAATTGTAGGCCTCCTCTGTTCTGAAACCAATTGAAGATGGGGAATGGGAGTTCTACCAAGGGTTCATTTGTCATATTTGCATTGAAAAGGTAGAAAAGTCAGAACAAGGAAGACTTCATTTACTTCCTCATTTTGGGACCCCTCCCCATGAAAGGGACCACCGACCCATTTCAAGGAACAAACTACGCATGCTTAATAGCTTTTGAATTAATTACCATACGAAGCAGGGAATGGGATGTACCAAAGTTATGAATATGTATTTGTATTTTGGTTATTCAATACTTGTATAGATAAAAGGACTCTGTAATCACCTGTAAATTGCGGTGTGTATTTGGGAGCTATCCCGCACGCTGCCCGCGTCGCAATAAACATACGCTTTCTAACTTTAAACTGTCAGAGAGTCTTTGTCCATCACAGTTGGATATCGGTATTAGATCAATATCCATATTTTTTTCAAAAAATCAAGTGTTCAGATAAGTCCTATAATATAGTATATTCACCCCACTACTATTTCTATAAACTATGCAGTACATACTTAAACGTATAGATTTTGTTATACTGACAAACAGCTAAATAAAGGTATACATTGTATTATATCTGAATACTTATGATCAATGCAAAACCTAATATATATAAAAGCGTAAGCCAATATCATATTGCAGTCCTCTTTTTTAACATCTGCATAACTATAGCAGAGGAGAATTAATAAATTATTTTCATAGGTGCACTGGCGTTTGGCCGGTGTCAACATATCACAGAAGAAAGGCTTGCTTTACAAATTCCCAAGGGGCAGCCGATCCTGGTGCCCCAGCAGGACTCTCGGAAGCAGCAAGCTGGAATGGCAGGAATGAGCAAAAATCCCAGGCTGGTAGACGAGATGCATCAAACTCCACAGCTGTAGCTTAAACCAGAGGACGTCTCGGCAGGCAGGGTGTTATAGATGGATAATGAGATGATTGGCTCTCGAAATTAAGGGATAACTATTGTGTGAATATTAAGAAAAGCTTTGGTGATGTATAGTTATGTTATTGTAGTTTTGATATCCTCTGTTCTCCCCATAGTTCCCTTTTCCCCCCTGTATTGTTGCCATCAGACAGTCAGGGTTGTCTAGAACAGGTAAAAATAAGGTGTGCACATGTGTCCCTTACCTGGGGCAGTTGGGAATGGAAAAGCTTGTTGCTTAGGGGGTGCGGCATGGCAACACCTGATCTCCAATCAAGTTACAAGAAAGCAGTCTCCACCGATAAATGGCAAAGAAGAGCTGACTGACAGACTTTGGGAGGGGCCAGGGCTGGCTGATGCAACCCCCAGGGGTATAAAAGACTGAGCATCCATCTTGAAGATGAACCGGCCACATGGTATCCACAAGGGCAGTTCCCAGCACTGCAAATTTTTCCTTATATAGTCATTTTGTTGTATTTTTGTTAAGGTTTAATAAACCTTTTTAAATTTTCAAAGTGAGCAGTTGTTTTGCACAAGGGGATGCAGGCCTACAGTGTAGTGAAGACTCAGAGCAGTGGAAAAGAAGCAGCAGGGGCGGGCCATCAGCAGCCCAACTCCAAGCAGGGCAGGAAAAGGTGGGTTCAGGATCCCGGGGCTTTTACCCTGAGGCACCTGAGCAGATGGTGAAAAGTCCCTTTTTTTTAGTGAGGTAGGTGTGAAAAATGTTTTTGTGATTCGTGTCAATTGGCAATGGAATCAGCAAATACTTGTATCTGCTGTGTCCAAAGTGGACACCTTCCCTGGGATAACTACAAAGAACAGTTTTGAAACTTTGTGACCGAATAGCCAAATAAAGCATCATAAAGCATCAAAACAGAAGAAGTATAGTAAAGAGATGAGGTAGCAAGATGACTGATGCTTAAAATAAAATAAAATTTGTAGGAAAGCTAAAGGGATATTGCAACAAAGCGACTAAATGCTTATGTATTATAAAAAGCTTGATGCACTTGACAAAAATCATGTAGCAGACACCGGTAAGGCCTCCCTCCAGATGACCACAAGAAGGACAGGAAGCCAACGACCACCTGGAAAGATTATGAAATTGCTGATCCCAGCTTATTGATATTTGCTGATTTGGACTAACACAAGCATACTAGAAAATGCTTTGTAGGCTTAAAAACAGTATATATACTCTGGTGCACTTGTAGTGGTGTGTGCCATGAGTGGAGCGGTGACTCCCTGGCCACCCAGGGCTGCTTGCTTGCTTTCTTTAAAATAAAAGATATAGAAATAAAATTAAATTTGGCTATAGAAATTTTATATCAGCATGGAGCATACACGCGTGGACGGATGTATGCGTGAAAAAGCACAGCCGCAGAGAGCTGTCCGGACTTTGGTTGTGAGAGGTAAAATACTGGGGAGAAATACAGTGCAAATCCCCAGTAAGAATTGTAGCAGGCTCCGAGCTTGCTAGGGCCCCATGAAGAGCCGAGGCTTAAAGATAGGAAATGCTAAGTCATGGTGAAATAGCAAAGAAGCCCCTGTCTTCTGCCTTTCGGACCCCTGCTTATCTCTCTGTAACCCCATAGGTCACTTTCCCTTAACCCCTGCTATTGGACAAGTTTGGATCCCCATATACCCTATATAATGGGCTGTTTTAGCTCATTCTGGTCAGAAGAGCCGTCGCTGGAACCCTTCACAGACCCCCCAATAAAACCATCACTGTGGAACACCAGGACGAGTCCTCTCCTCTCTCACGTCTGCCTTCTCGGCCTGCATGGGCGCCTTAGCAAGCAAAGAGCTGAAATCATAAGAGAGCTGATAAATCACTAAAGAGCTGATATCCCTTAAGCTTGCTAAGGTTGCCTGCGGCTAAGAGCGGCCTGGGTACTTGGACACTCTGTCCCCGAAGGAGGATTGAGCTATCCGGCCTGTGCTGGCTGCCTGGGGGCAAATCAACCCAGCAGGAAACCGAGATAGAGAATAAGGTTATTGTGCATGCATGAGTCAGTATGCTGGGAAAAAGAGGAAAAAACACGTTAGGTATAACAAAAGATTCGTTTCCCCCCCCCCCCCCCGCCCCGGGCAACCAGGTTCCCGTCAGGGGTGTTTGTGAGGGTGGCAACTGAACACAAACTATCCAACTGTTTTGCGGAGATAGAAGAAAAACTCCACAACTTCTGTGAAAGTTGTGAAGCCGGTATGTTTATTACAGCGCTGGACGCATGTGGGAATCATTACCCTAAAATGACATGCATACCTCTGTGAACTCCAGACTTCTTTTATCCCCCTTACAAATGCATATGCATACAATTTCACAATAGGCTCATACATATTCATTTTACAAGTTTCGCAGTGACTTTTGCTGTTAGATTCTTCTTTATCAGAAGGAATTTCTTGTGTCCTTGTTCTGTTCTGCAGCGTCTCCGTTTTTCTTTTTGCTGTCTTCTTCTTTATCTTCTTGTCTTTTACTGAAGCAGCTTTTCTATTTGGCCTTGGCTTTACACAGAAAGGCACTTTTCACCCTTTTTTACTCTGGGGGTTTTTACTATGCCTCATTTCCCCCCTTTCCTAGAAAATAAGTAAATTCTTTTACTTAATGCAAACCCCGATGGTAATAAGTGTCCCTCAATGCTTTACCATGTACATTTGATAAGGAGGTTAACACTGCCACTTGCCGTAGTATCTTACAATTCCAAATTAGCAATACAGTAGATAATCCTAAAATTATTCCAACTAATATTAACAAAACTACAATGGATGACATAACTTATTAAGGATTCTCTCTGCAGTTGGTGACCATTGAAAGATCACATCTCACCAGTGATGATCTGCATTTTGTTTTATTCTCTGTAGAATTCGGGTTATTTCTTTTGTATCATGTTGGACAGTAATTAGGGTCTTCTTTCCACTTTCTTGGATCTCTTTCAAGATCTCCAGTAGGTCCTGATGCTTAATTAATAGTCTTACTAATGTAAGGTTCATCCCAATAGGGGTAGGTGATAACTTGTGATACATTGTATAGTTGGTTTTAATCAACTGGTGAGATGTCACAGGGGCTAAGTACGAAAAATCACACCTGATAATCTTAGCAAAATTACAAATACAGAAATTAGAATGATTTCTACTAGACAAAGTAACATCATTGCTCTCAATTTTTACAGTAGTACAGGCAGTTCTCAAGCAGACACATCTTCTTGCAGTATATACGAGCACAGTTTTCTGGTCAGTGACTGGGTGAACTTCGAAGTGGCAGATACTCTGTTCAGTGTCTAAACACACATCCTGGGCATTAATAGTATTGCTTTCACAAATGAATCCCAGCTGTTCTCTAGTAATGCAGGATTCCAAGTTTACTGTTTGTCATTTTTCATTTATCTTTCGTGCCCACACTCTATGTTCTGAAGGGTAGAGTATTGTTTTTTCGTGGTTTAATCCTAGTGCAATGATGGGATGGATAACATAAACAGTGGCATTACGTATGGTAAGCACAAAGGCAGTGGCCACATTAGAAGCAGGATCATAGGTGAAATTTACCATAGTCCACTAGGATTGAAACTTCCTTTCAAAATCGATCACATTATCCCGGACAATTTTCCGAATTTCAGCTGGAAAATTACCTTCACCCCCTTCCCGTATGATCAGAGCTGCTGTTGCCTGCATCCATAACTGTGCTTGTATACAACTGAAAGCTAAAGATACATTATCTTGAACTGTACTAAGTGCTTCTGCTATTAACTTGTGGTCTTGGTCCCTGGCCTTTCCTCACTCTGGCAGTACTCTTGAAATCTGCCACTGGCTAGTTCCTAATGCTAGAGATGACTGTAAGGGCTGCTTCAATTTTATTAGGCCACTTGCTGCAGTTGTCAGCTTATTCATCAGTATTTCTGAACCAATTCCATTTAAAATTCCTAATCCTGTCTCTAATATCCCAGTTAGATCCTTTTTTATCCTGCTCCTGAGATATACCTGTCTTTGTAACCACGTTGTCCAGCCCTCAAAGGATGTTTTTAGGAAGGAGGAGCAGTCTGGCTGGATTTTTGAGATGTTAATTTGTATGAGCAACTCAACACGTTTCAGAGACCATTCTGGATTGAACAATAGTTGTTGTTCACCTACATTCCTCACTACGTAGGGGCTTATTTCATGCACTTCAGGTTATACACCAGGAGAGGTTGAAACACTAATTTCATCTGGTCTCTCATAAGCTGTCCCCTTGATGACCCGGCACCCTACTTTGATTTCCTCTCCTCTGATCCCCTGAAGTGTCCACAGTTCCTGTTCTTGCCATTCCTGCTTCTCATATACCTGATTCTCGTGGATTATTACAGTAGATATGTTTAAATCTTTCATCGCGGAAAGTTCTCCCATGGATCCAATATACTGATTAAAAGCCTGGGACCAAGGCCATTCAGCATCGCTATGGGCAAAGGTACTCTCTAATTTTAAACTTCAATTATAACTGCATACAAAACAATTCTGTAAATCAAAGAATGTACTACTCCCGACCACAATGTACCCATTTTCCCGGGTAAGTTTTAGTCTCAGTCCATTGTCTCCTGGTATCACTCTCCAAGGGGCTTCCGGGGTCTTCTTCACTCGAGAGTGATGGATCCAGGCGTTCTGCTCCTTGATCTTGATTGCGGTGAAGGTGGTGAGAAGTACTTGCAGTGGTCCAGTGGTCCCTCCCACTGTGGTTCTAAAGTCTCTTCTGCAAGAGGCTTAACATATACATAATCTCCAGACTGTATGTTATGTACTGGTCTATCTAGCTCCCTGCTCTGAGCTCCAGCCACATGTTTCTTAGTTTCTCTGAACTGCTTGCTTAAAGCCACCATGTAGGTGGCCAGTGTTGCCTACCCAATGTGGGTGGACATTTTCTTTTGTATTCCATATGGTCTTCCATAAAGCATTTCAAAAGGATTCAGCTTTCCTTTAGCCTAAGGTTTAGTTCAAATTTGCAGTAGTGCCAGTGGAAGAGCTTGGGGCCAGGGTAGATTAACTTCCTGCCCCAGTCTTACAATCTGCTGCTTAATCAAATGATTCATTTTCTCCACTTGGTTGCTTGATTGGGGCAGTATGGAGTGTGAAGTCTCCAATCTATGCCCAGGTGGCCACTAATCTGTTGCACTACTTTGGAAATGAAATGTGATCCTCTATCTGAGGTTATTGTGGCTGGAATTCTGAAGCGTGGTATTGTTTTCTCATAATAATACCCTGGTCACCTCTCGAGCTTTGACAGTTCTGGTGGGGAATGCTTCTGGCCACCCCGAAAATATATCTGTCAATACCAGTAAATACCGATACCCCCCTTTCCTTGGGAGTTCTGAAAAGTCAATTTGCCACTGCTGTCTAGGCCCATGGCCTCTCCCAATCTGTTTGGCCTGGGGGTATTCTGGGGTTAGTCTGGAGGCAAGGATCACACTGTCGGTTTACCTGAGTAATAGTGGCATATAAATTCCTGACAACGATTCTTTCAATGTGTGTTCTAGAAAGCCTGTGGAAACTACTATTTCCAAGCCAACACTTTATTTCAATGTACTCTGTATCACTGGCAGCCTTGGTCATCTTGGGAAAGGAGCCGCACTTTATAAAAGCTTTTAAGTAGTTAGACCCCAGTGTGTTTTCTAGTGCTCCTTCACTAGTGACCACAAAAATGGGAAGGGATTACTAGCTCTCTTTCAATGGTAGCCCACCCCTTGTGGTTGTATGTCTCTTTTGATTAGTATTATATTCTGGCTTACCTTCGAGGGAGATCTGTCCATAATTACCTCACCCTTTGCTGCTTTCTTTGCCTCTCCATCCACCAGCTCATTTCTTTCCTCTAATTCTGAGCTCACTCTCTGGTGTGCCTTAATATGCCTTTTCAGGCAGCTGAACTGCTTCCAGGAGCCGGATTGTCTCTCCTTGTGAGGTTAGCGGTCCCCTCTCCTTCCACATGGCTCCGTGTGCATGTATGACTCTGAATGCACTGTTGGCAAGGGTCCAGACTCTATTGCCTATCTGCAGGTAGTCACTGTGTACTTAGCGTGTAGCTGCTCCTGTCAGTGAACCAGGTCTCTGCATCGTCCAGAGGAGTGTCTTTCAAGTCTGGGCATCTGGAGTAGGTAGCTTCAATGGTCTCCAGGCAATCATGGTGTACTGCTTCTCCTTGATTCCACTGAGAAAAGAAGCTGGGTTGACAGTATTAGTCACTACTATCTCTACATCATATTGCTCTACTATGATGGCCCGGTATTTCAGGAACCTCTGTGGTGAGAGCCAGTGGCTGCCCTTTACTGTCAGTACTGCGGACACTGTGTGGGACACCAGCACAGTCATTTTTGTCCCAGGGTAAGCTTGGGTGCCCCTTGAATATTCAGCATGATTGCTGCTACAGTTCTGAGGCAACCTGGCTATCTTTTGGCTGTTGCATCTAGTTGCTTAGAGAAGTAAGCAACTGCCCTCTGGTATGGACCCAAGTCCTGAGCCAGTATTCCCAGGGCAATTCTTTGTTTTTCATGGGAAAATAGAAAGAATGGTTCACTCACATCTGGAAGTTTCAAAGCTGGAGCTGACATGAGGGTACTCTTTAGCTGGTGAAAGGCCCGTGTGTTTTCTTCTGTCCACTGGAGATCTCTGCTTTCATTGGCAATAAGAGCATAGAGGGGTCTGATGAGCAGTCCATAATTATAAACCCACAGCTGGCACTACCTTGCCATGCTTAAGAAGGTTCAGAGTTCTTTCATTGTCTGGGGTTTTGGGGTTTGGCATACAGCTTCCCTGCCCTAAAATCTGTTGCCCAGGACTCACTTCATACTCTAGGTAGATTACTTTCTGTTTCACTACCTGTGTCCTTTCTTTTGATACTCTGTATCCTTGGAGTCCTAGGAAATTTGAAAGGCTTACCGTCTAGGCCACACATGCTTCCCGAGTGGCTACTAGAAGATCTTCTACATACTGCAACATCTTCCATCCTTCTTGTGGAGCTCCCTGGGACTCTGGGTTTCTGCAAGTTGTTCCTCAATTGGGGTGGCGGAATTTCTGAAGCCTTCAGGCACATGGACCATGTGAGCTGTGTCATTTGGATGCAAAATTTTTCTGGCTGGCTTCGTGGATAGGGAGGCAAAAGAAGGCATCTCTCAAGTCTAAAACAGTGAACCAGGTTAGCTCAGGTGTTAAACAAGTCAGTAAAGTATATGGATTTACTACCACAGGGTATAAATTCTTTGTTATCTTATTGACAGCCCTCAATCCAGTACTATCAATTATTGGGCTGATTCCTTCCCTGTCTTCCTTTTGAGGGGGTGCTGCTCAATTCCCACTGGTTGTGTTCTTTTCTTTAAGCTTGATTGCTATGGGGTGGCATTTTCACCCTCCTTAGTACCGCAGAAGCCCATACCCCCAAAAATACTTACTTACTTATTCTAATATCTCTCTACTAATGTCCTTCCTAATTTCAATGGCTGTTAATGTTAAGCCTAACATGTTTATATCATTTGCCTCCAGAGTAACCTCCTCATTTGAGAATGTTCAGTGAACATATACAAAAGCTTCTAAGTATACATGTTACTTTAAAGATTTTACAAAGGTATGCCTTCTCAGACTGGCCAGCTGTTCCCCACACTACAACATAAACATTCTCTACAGGTACTAAAGCTTTATTTAAAACTGAATATATGGCCCCTGTATCAACTAAAATTCCACCCTTTTTCTTCTCCCCCCACCCCAGCTTCTTCAGTTGTGTGCAGCTATTTGTTAATTACCCCAGATCCAATTATGCACCACATCCCTTAAGCGCTCTAGGAATTCAGATGAAATCTCAGAAGGGCCCTGCTTGGGGAAATATAAGGCAGACCAATTTATGATTTTTTTGAATGGTTCTTCCCACTCCTGTTGCTATCTAGTCTTGATAATCTGCTGATATCTTAGCAATCTTTTCTCATGCCTCTAAATCAAGAGTGGTAAATAGAACTTTAAGCATTAATTTCTCTCCTTCTGGTCCTACTGCCTCTCATAGTAGGGGCTTGCTTCCTTGGATTGCCAAGGGGGGATGGATGTGAATGGATATACCTTTGGAGCCTGAGCCCTCTCCCCTTTTGGGGAGGTCATCTTTACCCTTTCTACCTCACCTTAGGAGGAGTTTTTCTAACTTCATACATTGCTATCTTATGCTGCATGCTGAACATCACGTTTGATTTGCCTTCTCTTTTACCTTGTTTTCCTTTTCAAGGGCCAAGATCCCACAGTCCCTTTGCCATTCTGGATGATTTCTTAAAACAAAAAACATATTAGCATACAAAACCTCATCTCATTTACCTTCCCATTTTAAAACAGCATTAACTGCAATGAGGTATTATAAACCTTTTTATTTTCTGAGCTGCCCCTACTGGCAGCTTTGTTCCAGTGGGCCCTCTCCCAAAAGGGGCTAGTTCAGGAACCTCTTTGCTCTGGTCAGTTCTTATTTCTTTCTCCTTATACTATCTTGTTTCTCCCCAAGCCCTACAGCGTCTCTTCTCAGTTTTTCCCTCACACACAGATCTCCAGGTGGCAGATATCAGATGTGATTACTCACACACAAGCTTTTTAAGATTTTAGGTTCTGAATCAGCTTGAGCAGAAAACTTTAATTTATACTCGGGGCATGTGCCCTGACATTCATTAGAACAGCACGACCAACGTCCCTCACAGGCTCCGTACTGCAGTGTGCCAACTTCTTGATGCATCAGAAGCTCTCAGAAATCCTTGTAGAGGCAGGCTATTCTATTTAGAGTTCCATGGGGAACTCCAAATCTCTACTGCCCTGCAAAAGGCTGTGCTTGTTACAGCAAAAACTTTGATATGCCTGCAAACAGAGACACATACACACATCCCCCCTAATCTCAAGTTCACTAGAGCCAGGGCTTGGATTGCTGTGAGGGGAATTCTTGGAATTCCTTTAATTTGCTTTACCACAGTTAAACATAAATCACCGTATCATAGTTCTTCTGTGTAAAATGCCACTCTTGTTGCAAACAAGATCTTAAAATCCCCATAAAAGCAAATACTACTATATGGGGGAAGAACCACACAAAATCACTGGGAAAGAGCATATCTCCTCTCGAAGTGCCCACTTTTCCCAAAACAACAAAGCATACAATAATTCAGCATTTACTCACATCAGCTTTCTCTGGACACAATCAAAATAACAGCACACAGTAAAATTCCAGAGACTAAGTCCAAACTCCAGGGCAGAGAAATTCCCTGAGCTTGTACTCACAGTTAAAATGTGCCAAATTTACACAAATCACCACATTTAAACACAATAAATATTTTCACTACTGTCCAACGTCTCTCCACTTGTTCCACTTCTCTGTGGGGCACTCCCTGCCCCCACAGCCTGCCTCAGCCGGCGCCTCAAGCCTCACTCGGCCGCTTCAGACACGGGTAGAACTCACCCCTTCGTCCCATGGGTGAGCTCACTTGTTCGCTCTCTCTTTCACATGCCACACACTCGCACGATTACAGACACATTAACATTAATCACACAGCATACTAACCATACGATGATACAGTGTCCGGACACCACACACACACACACTCCCGCCCCATCAGGAGTGCTTTCTTACACACACACACATACACACTCCTGCCCTATCAGGAGTGCTTTCTTACACATACACATACACATACACATACACACACTCCCGCCCTATCAGGAGTGCTTTCTTACACACACACACATACACACTCCTGCCCTATCAGGAGTGCTTTCTTACACATACACATACACACACTCCCGCCCTATCAGGAGTGCTTTCTTAGCCGCCCCATCGGCAGAGACACACACACACACTCCCGCTCTGTCAGGAGTGAACATTTCCCACACACGGGTCCACTCAACCCACCCTGGGTCGCTATGGCCGCCCTATCAGCAGTGGAACCCCTTCCCCGTTAGCCGCTCCTCTGCCGCGCTATCGGCTGCGACCACGGGCCCCGCACTCAGACGTCTCTGAGTGACTTACTCGGCCATCCTATAATTCACCCTTTTCCTCCCCCCCTGGGGCCCCTCTTAATACATACCGTAACCTCCGCAGGCCAGCAGGTCCTTGTCTGTCCTCGCAGGTGGCAAGCCGAGACGAGCGGAGCCCCTCCAGGAAAATCCTGGGGCGCGCCTTGGAGGTCCGTTTATCCCTTCTGCCCCTGCGGGGACAGAGAACTCCTACCTGGCTCGCCAAAATGTTTTGTGGAGATAACAGAAAAACTCCACAACTTCTGTGAAAGTTGTGAAGCCGGTATGTTTATTACAGCGCTGGACGCATGTGGGAATCATTTCCCTAAAATGACATGCGTACCTCTGTGAACTCCAGACTTCTTTTTATCCCCCTTACAAATGCATATGCATACAATTTCACAATAGGCTCATACATATTCATTTTACAAGTTTCTCAGTGACTTTTGCTGTTAGATTCTTCTTTATCAGAAGGAATTTCTTGTGTCCTTGTTCTGTTCTGCAGCGTCTCTGTTTTTCTTTTTGCTGTCTTCTTCTTTATCTTCTTGTCTTTTACTGAAGCAGCTTTTCCCTTTGGCCTTGGCTTTACACAGAAAGGCACTTTTCACCTTTTTTTACTCTGGGGGTTTTTACTATGCCTCTCAACCGTAATAGCAGCGGCAGCGGTGCGGGGAAGGTTGCCCCCCCCTCCCGCTCCCCTGCTGCCCCCGAGCAAGTTTGGTTTCCCCTCTCCAGCGTGCAGTTGGTTTTCCCGTGGCGCAGCAGCTCCCCATCTCCACCTTGTCCCACTTTCCCTGCGAGCGGCAAGCTGTTTGTGTGCACCGTGACACAGCTGTAATGCTATTGGCTTTTACTATAATAATTAGAAATTTATATATCCAAGATTATTTGCAGCAATCGAAATTTAAGCTCTTACCTATGTCCAAATCTACAATACATAAAATTACAATGGCTTTACCACACCCTCTTTGGAATTCCTTCAGAGAAATCATTCTGTTTCTCTTTTAAGCATATACTGTTCAAATTCTCAGTTATTGTTACAGAAGCACTCCAGCAGTTTGCTGTGTTTGAAGCATCTCTATCCTGAAAGAAACTTCGGAAGGAATTAGCTGCTGGATGGTTCGATTAGTCTTTCACCCTTAAGCCTTTACTCATAACCACTAATAATTATATAATTTCACATGTGCTATTGATTGTGTATATTATCAGATTAACTCCTAATTACTACCAATTTCTTCTTCACTATATGCATTATTTTGGTGTGATGATTCTTCATACTCATGCCTGTGGCTCGAAAACCTATACAAGTAATTTGCCAACAAAAGCTTTATGTCATCGCCATGGTAAAATGTCCCTAATAACCTTCTTCAGCTATTCCCTGTTCCAGGAACAAGAAGGACATTCAGTGATGTCAAAGATCAACATTTCCAGCTAATGGACTTTCTCCTGAGATTCAACTATTTGGACTTTAAAGCAATGATAATTTATTTCATTTTCCTAAGAGATATCAGACATTATTATTTTTTCTCATACTGTGAACCCTGTATCAATGACATGATAGAATTTGATAAGTTTTGTTGATTGTAATTTGTTTTTATGTTTTACCCCATATCTAATAGATAACCAGTGATAACTCTAATGAAATAATACCCTCACAAGAACCAACTGCTTTCACATCAGAATGCATGAGCCTTTTCTTTTTTTAATTAAACTAAAACCGGGAGATGTTGCATGATAGGTTTTCTCCTCGAGCCAGGTCTTATGAGCTCTCAGAGAACCTGTCACACCTGAGATAACCCAGCTACCTCGAATGGCATAAAATTAGCAGGATGGCTTCTGAGGTAGTGTTGGAAACAAAAAAAGGTTTAATAAAAGGCAAAATAACAAAGCTCTTACAGAGAAAAACTGAGCCAGTGGCAAGAGGTTCTTGCTTCTGCTAAAAGCACCCCACAAAAGCCATTATTTCCTTTGTTTTCTTCTTTTTCTAGTGAATTACCTAGGTGGGACCTTATGGCCTCTGTCCAATTGGGTAGCCCTAGGTCTGAGGTGAAGTCCCAAAGGTCCTATGAGGTGTCTTTTTACCAAATTGACGAGAGAAAATTCTGGGCTTTTTTCCTTTTTAAGGAGACAAAGGATAATTTGGTCACTCCATCAACAGGGGGCAAATTCCTACAGTTGCAGTAAGGCAGAAAAATCATAGAGAAAGGCTTCATAAAATCAGGCCTGCTCTCCTGGAATCAGTGGCTGGCCTTGTCAGAGCTAGCATTTTGCAAGTTCTCATGTGAAAGCAATCCTGTTGTGAGCAATTCATTAACATAATAAGCTATTCCTGGGTAAAAAATAACTTGCTCCTGCATAAACTCTTTTTGCACCATTAAGTAGAAAAATTAAAACTATCTTTCACAAACAACTTCCCTGCACATACACACTGAGAGTTTGAGTGACCAATCAATACAGAATAACAACTTCTTCCTAACCAATAAAAGTAATTGGCAAAAAACTACTAACCAATTGGAGTCCTACACGAGGTCTGTAACTATATAAAAAGCGTTATGTGAATAAAGAATGGCCTTTTTCCACCATGAAGAAAATTGAGTCCCGTGTGATTTACTCACATATAGGAACAAGCTGAGGTTTAGTGAATTGCTACACTTTTCTAGTGTATAATGCCGAAGACTATGATGGCTACTAATCATTACATAGTGGGTTCACATTTGGGGAGAATAAGCATAGTTTATATCAAAGTCTGCACGGTGCCTATTTTAAAGACTTGCAGGCTGTCAAATTTGCACCCTTAAAAGATCTAAAGCACTGGTGTAACTCTTTTTCAGTTCAGCAGAAATTTGAGCGCATGCAGAAAGATAAATAATTCACTAATTATAGGCTGCCAGCCATTCCTGTCTGTAAATAAGGTCTTCCATTTAAATTTAAAGATTAGGATAGTCTGAGTTTGTTACTGTCTGTTTATTACATGACATGACTTTGCTGATTTCCAGTTGTCCTTGGCAAGGAGAAAAACTTCTTTAAGGGCCTTTTCCTGACCTGGAAGAAATTACTTTGGTTCAGTGGACAGGATAATTTGCTTTCAACTTGCTCAACAGCAAAAAGCATGAAACACCACTAACATTTTAAAAAGAAAACTAGCCATAAAAGCTTATAGAGCAAAATAAAAAATCCTCAACAACACTGATAAAAATTGCCCCTGCCTTTTTGTTTTTGTGATTAAACCAATGGTCTTCTTTTACAAAATTTTAAGTGTGGATAAAGCCTATATTTAACAGATTTAAGGAAGTGTTTAAACTTTGGAACTTTCAGTGATCTCAAACTAACAGCGACAATCAGTAAGCACAGTTTTACTGCTTTCTCTTTCCCCCTACACACTTTTCCACAAACCCATATTTTTCACCAACTTGACTTGCCTTACTTATTCCTAAAAATATATCAACATTTTAGTGATGCCTTGGGGACATCACTTAGAACAGAGGCTAGAGAGAGTTAGAGAATAAAGAAGGTATTTATTAAAAGGCTGGTTTCCAGATATTGTTCGGCTATTCTTGAAACCTTGGGGTAGAACTGTCCAAATAAGTTGACTTTTCCTCCCTGTCTCGGGATTCTCCCACTCAAAAGCAAAAAGCTCTTGGTTGTTTTTATATACAGGAATGCAGAAAAAGGCATCCTTCAGGTCTACAACAGTAAACCACCCTAATTCATTTGTCAGTGTGGTCAAAAGGGTGTAGGGATTGACTACCACTGGGTATATGTCCTCTGTAATTTTGTTAATTGCTCTTAAATTTTGCACTAATTGATAACTCTTACCATCTGCTTTCTTAATGGCAAGTATGGGGATCTTGTATCTGGACTCACATAGCACTATTAACCCATGTTGGAGGAATTTTTCAATTACATATACTAATTCCTTACGATTCTAATTTCAAAGGGTATTGTTTTTCTCCTTATCTGTCTGGCTTCTGGTTTGAGTGCAATACTCACTGGTTCTGCCAGTTTGGATCTTCCTGGGATATCACTGGCCCACACTATTGGGTTGACAGAATTTTCAGCTTCAATGGGGATTTCACCACATTTGTCCTGTATAAAAAGTGCAGCAACTTCAACAAATTTAGATTCAGGAAACACAATTCATATAACCTTTCCCTTTTAAATTTTAATCTCTGGTTCCAATTTCTCTATCATATCTCTCCCCAACAAAGGTTTGAGGGAGTTAGGTATGTAAAGAAATTGATGAGTTACCCAGTGCTTCCCCAATTTGCATTTTAAAGGTTGGAAGAAAGACCAAGTTTTGCTTACCCCCGTTGCCCCAACAACATGTACAGTATCTTGACTCAGTTTCCCTTCTAAAGTATTTAACACATAATACACTGCTCTGGTATCCACTAAAAATTTGATGTTGTCTTTCCCCAGCTTAGCTATAACCGAAGGCTCTTCTGGGGGAGAAGCCTTTGGTCCCCATCACTCTGAGCATGAGTCTTGTCCTACTGTGAGTTGGGGAACTCGGGGTTTTTCTTTCAACACTGGACAGTCATTTTTCCAATGTCTCCATTTCTTACAGTAGGCACACTGATCTTTGTCCGTAGGGGAAGTTCTCTTGGATGACTTCTCCTGAGTCACCTTCTTACTAGATTGCTGTCTAACTCTGTCACTTGGGCCCCTGTCCCGATATATTTTCCAGGCCACTTCTAGCAATTTATCTATGTCTCGAACCCCGTCTAGCTTTTGCAGCTTTCTCCTTATATCATTTGTAGCTTGACTAATGAACAAGAAAAGTAGATGGGCTTTCCCATCAGCTGAATCAGGATCTAGGTTGGTATATTTAATAGCAGCTTCCCTTAACCTATTTAAAAAGTCAGTGGGAGATTCATCATAATTTTTCTTTACTTGGTAAAGCTTTGACCAATTTAGAGCTCTAGGGACACCATGTTTTAACCCATATACTATGACATTTTGATATAATTTTAATCTTGCAATCTGTTCTGGCACATTAGGGTCCCACCCTGGATTATCTAAAGGAAAAACCTCTGCAACTGTGCCCTGGATTGATCCACCTGCTATCTGTGCTTCTACAGAAGTTGTAATAGCCTTATTAACCATTTGTCTCTCAGTGGGATCAAACAATGTGTCTAACATAGATTTCAAATCAGCCCAGTCAGGGGTTTGTGTGTTAATCATCCTTTCTACTAAATTTGCTACTTTATCTGGATTTTCTCTATATTTTCCTACAGTGGTCTTCCACTGTTCTTACTCTACCAGGGAGTACGGAACCTTTATATATATACTGGCCCTGATTGCCGACTGCTTGCCTTAATGGTGCTTGCAGAACCGGTTCTTCCCTTTTTGACCTAGTACGTTTGGCTATTGGACTACGTTCTCTTATGGTTCTTCTCACTATCTTTCGCCTCTTTCGCCTGTTCAGGGCAGCTGTGGTCTCATCTTCCTCTGCGGAAAACTTACCTGAGCGAGAGCTGTCTGATTCTGTTGCATCTGCTGCGTTAGATCTACCTCGACTCGTCCCAGTACTAGGAATCGCCGCCCAAGATTTGCTCCGGCGTAGGGAGTGGGCGGCGGGTCCACTTGCTTCGATGACGTCATCTCCTGAGTCAGCTCCCCCGGTGTGCGCTGTTGCTGTGGAAATTCACAGGCCTGAGAGTTGGAGGGGCACCAGTCCCTCTGTGGAACGTCCCGTCTCTGCGCTCTCGGTAGAAGGCTCTGCCCCCCGGTTCCACCCCTAGGGGCTGTGCCATTGGCTGCACATGCTGGCTGTCCCCTCCCCCTGCCCCGCCTACCCAGGAGCGAGGGGGGGGGCACAGGCGGAGAGGGTGTCCATGGCTGCGGCGGCGAGGAAGTAACCGGAGCTGTCACCAAAGTCGTGGCTGCCAGGCAGAAGAGCAACCGGAACCGCACACGGAGGAGGAACGGAGAGCACAGGCGGGGAGGGCATCCAGCCGGAAGTCGACAAAGGTGCCTGCACCATCCCCGGCTGCCAAGGCCGGCTTCCCTCCTCCTTTACTGGCAGGGGTCCCACCAGAGCTTCGTCCCCCCCCGCAGCCACCCCCACCCATGGCTGTAGCGGCAGCGGCAGTGGAGGAGCTGGGGCCGGGGCCATGGCGGCTGGAACCGTGGCCAGCGGAGGAAGAGGAGGCAGAGATGGCGTCCAGCCAGAAGTCGACAAGGGCACCTGCGCCATACCTGGCTGTTAGGGCCAGTCACCTTCTTGTTTGATCGGCAGAGGTTTTGCCGAAACTGTGTCCTCCTCACCAGCTGTCCCGGACCAAGGCTGCTGCAGCTGTTGCGGCAGTAAGGGGGGAGCCAGGGTCGGGGCCGCCGCAAGCGCGGCGGTGCGGGCGGAAGCGTGGGCGCCTGCTCAGGCACAACCGCCGGCCCAGTGAGCGGAAGTGCGGGCGGAAGCGCGGGCGGCGGTGGAGGGACCAGGGCCATGGCCTGAGCCACGGATGGCCCAGGTCTCAGAGCGGGGGCTGCTAGATCTGACTCCACCTCCTCCTTGCCCCCATACCCGGGGTCTAATATGGGCTGTCTCTTCTCATTCCTTTTCTCTTTTTTCCTTAAAAGTAGTATATGCTGTCCCTTTTTAGGCGCTAATAGGCTTTGCTTACATGATAAAAGCATAAAGAGCCTAGCATACTTTAATCCTTCAAAATACCTGTCTTCGCACATGTGAACCATCAAATTTTATATTAATTTCTTATCCAAGCTGCCAAATCCAGGCCATGTCTCACTGTTATCTAATTCATAAGTTGGCCACATTGTTCCTGAGAATCTGGTAAGTTTGGGTTTTAAAAGCAATGAATTTTTGCTAGTTAACTTTTGCCAGGTTTTCAATATTAGACCTAAAGGACTGTCTCTCGGGATTTCAGTTATATTTTCACGGGATAATGTACACTCCATGTCTTAGAACTTATGAACAAAAAAGCTCACAGAAATAAAGCAAAAATAAGCAGAGGGAGAGAGAACAAGAACAAGGAAGACTTGGGACTAGAATTCAAGACCTTGAGAGTAGTAGTGTGGGACCTATCCCACTGCACCACCACTGGACCCAGAACAAAGCTCACCACTGCAGTGCTAAATCTCCACTCTTTCAGAAGGCATCCCCTCCCTAGCGGATGGGATGGGGAGCAACAAACAAATGAAAAGCACCCCCGCCTGGATCCACTCAGATCTTTCCACACCAAGCAAAACTATAAGAGATCTTTTAACACCCAAATCAAGTGCTAAAACAAACAAAATACCATCTTTATTCAGTTACTCACATCATGTCTCTGTGTCAGATCCGAGGATTCTTGGGCCCAAGTGCTGGCGAAAGGGGGGGGGGGGGGGGGGGGGGGGGGGGAGCTGGATGTTCCTCTGGTCCAGGGGGGTTTCCAGACACCTTCTCGTCCCAGCGGGGTCTGCCAAAAACTGATGCCTTGGGGAGGCTACCTAGAACAGAGGTTAGACAGTTAGAGAATAAAGTAGGTATTTATTAAAAGGCCTTCAAGGGATACACCTTGGGCAGTGCAAAGCCTCCCAGAGACTACACCCAAGACGGAGGAAAGTCACGAGTTTTTCAGGCAGATATACGTTTGGTCTATTTGCATATCAGAGGTTAATTGTCCAATTAGAGTTTCAGGTAATAAAGTCACATTTCTCCAGTTTGCTTCCCCCCAGTTTACTTTTGTTTATACTTTTTGGGGCCTGACCAGGAGGCCAATGGTATGACCTTGGTTCCCAGGCCCAGAAGGATTGTTTAGTCTGATGTAGTGGTTTTGGTTTGCTAATTTAAGATTTTTTTAATTTTAAGATTTTTTGGTTGATACGTTGATGAGTGTGGTAGGTTTAGGTGCTGGCTAATTACTAATGCACTCACTTTCTGTTGTGAGATAGGATTAGGAGAAAGGCAAAGTAGGTTCAAAACTTTAGAAGGGTATAAATAAAATTTTATTAAAATTAATTAAAGGAAAAAAAGGTAGTAAGAATTAAAATTATTATTTAGAATACTTTTTCTCCCCCTATAACTTTTTCTTTCTTACTGATAATGTAAAGAAACAAAACCTAAAATTTTTAGGCAGTTTATTACTTCTAAAATAGTTTTTCTTTAGTTTACTTAGGGAGAGAAGTTTCATTCAGGTTATGGAGATTTCTCTATAAGAGGGGAAAAAAATAGTTTTCTCATGGTTTTTAATTTTGTTATGAATAACAGTCGCTCGAGGAATCCTGCTGTTGTGAAGTTTTTCTTAGTTTTATAGGTCTTTCTAC
This sequence comes from Diglossa brunneiventris, assembly GCA_019023105.1. NCBI lineage: Eukaryota > Metazoa > Chordata > Aves > Passeriformes > Thraupidae > Diglossa > Diglossa brunneiventris. The sequence continues at coordinate 37,483 of JAFCGX010000582.1, forward strand.
AGCTTGTTGATGGGCCATGTTGACTCTAGGGTATTGTTTAAAAGATGAGTTGTTTAAAGGTAAAAGTTTTCATTATTTATTTCTAAAATTATCTTCATCCCTGGGAATAAAGATTTTCTTCTCTTGGGGGTACTGGATTACTTTTTTTCTTTTTTTGTTTAAACTTTTTATGGGATTACAGTTATTTTAACATCTGCTTACTTTAACATGGAGGTTTTTGTTTGATATCAATTTAAATACTTTCATCTCCCCATAGTTTTATGTGTTATAGGGAAAAAGAGGGGTTTTTTTAATAGTTTATAGGAGGATTTTAGTTTTAAAAACAAAGTATTTTCTTATCCCTCCCATCTGGGATTTAACTTCTTTACTGATCATGATGTTTTCATGTTGTTCTTTTACATGTTTGTATCTTGTTTTTTTCTCTCACTCCAGGGAGGATTGAAGTACTGAAAGGATTAATATTATGCTTAAGGTTTACTAATAGTTACCTGACCCACTGGTAACTTGTAGTGGGTGCTGTGGCTGGGTTGTTAGGATCAGTTTCATGGTTAGTCTTTGGTTTTCTTTGTGTTTAATTCTAGCCGCAAGACCACTCTCCACGGGTTACAGGGGCTTTTAGTCTCAGCCGCGCTGGGGGGAGGAGACCTGATGGTAAGATCTTAACAGCTGCGGCCAGCCCTGCTCCGGGCAGGGCTCCGCAGCCTCCTCCACCTTCCTGCCTGATAATTGTTAGGGCCCAGCCCGACCAGAATAGAGCCGATGGGGGGGAGCAGGCGGGCGGCCCAGGGGAAGGGACCTGACCGAGGGCAGGGGTGCCCAGCCCGGCCCGACCGAAACAGAGACTGGGGCCGAGGTCGGGACTTGTTATCTCTTTGTTAACCAGAAAAAAAAAGAGGAAGTTGCTGGGTTTTTTCGTCTTTAACATGTATCTTTTACAAAAGCGTGTTCAGTTTCTCAGTAGTTTAACAGACTGTTAATTACACAAAAAGCTTTGTAGCACTTCCTTAAATTTCCTCCCATTCTAAACCATAACATTTGACTAAAATGTGAAGAAATCTAGCTAGCATTCTATATAGAGTTCAGTTATACCCTAATGCAGTACAGAATCTGAAGAATATAAAAGCTAAAAACTTAATGCATCATTAGCGTGCAGTGTAATCCGTGGAAAATATCAGATTTTGTGAAAACTAAAACCTCTGCCAGCCTGAGTCTCATTAAACATCCAATTAATTGGAAAACATCAACTATTTAAAATCATAGATCAAACCCTCTTCAAAAACTTAGCACAAACCCAGAAACACTCCAAGTGTGAGAACACATCTTATTCAGGAATGACAGAACTGCAGTATCACTTAGCAAGAATAATGGCTCCATTATAAGCTTCATAAGGAAATTGGTTCTTAGGACAAACAGCTGAGAAATGTTTACAAGAATATAGTCCCTCAAACAATCAGCTAGTCATCAGGAAAGGACAAGAAGCAAAAATTGAGTTAAACAAAAAAAATTATTTCAGGGTGCTGTGTTTTGTATTTGTGATTGATAACACACCAATGTTTTGGCTATTGCTGAACAGTGATATAGCAGGATATAGCAGGGCATCTTTCCCCCTCACCCACCCCCTCCCCCTGCCCAAGAGCTTATCTGTTGTTTGTCAACTGGTCCGATAACTCAAACAGGACAAGCTGTCTTGTAGTGAGTAATTTTGGTGTCATGGGGTTAACACTGATCTGGCAGCCCCCAACTGCCAATAAACATCTTACTGTTGAAGTGGGAGCTGACAAGATAAGCTGGATTTCTGACTGACAGACACCTCACTTTACAAATCATAAAAGCCACAGCAGACATTCATAAAGCAGAAATGTTCTATACATTTTCCTGGAAATGTGTGGAGTTTCTCCTGTGAGCAGGGATGCCTGCTTTGCGGTTACTCCCACGGAGGTCGAGTGAAGGAATCTGTGTACATTATTGTCCTTTCAGTGGCAAGTTACATTCGGCTCCTGTGAAAAATGACCAGATGTTCTGGTTTGAAAGCAAAACCAGTGAGAGACTCCAAGTCAGAAATACAATTTATTAGGAAAAGGGAAAAAACCCAAAATACATGCAATAATACAAAAGAAAAACCACTGACAGAGTCAGAATGCAACCTGACACCCTGCTAGTTAGGGTGGTGGTAGCAGTCCAGATGAAATGGTCTTGTTGAAGTGGTGATCCCATAGAAAAGATCTGGTAGCTCTTATCCTCTGGAAACCAGTGGGTAAGAGCAGCTTGTTCTGTCCCAAACCCCAGATTATATCCAGGTGGGGCTGCTTAGCTCCTCCCCCTGGGTAGAGCATCTCACAATGGGCGGTATGTCCTTGATTGCCCATTAAACAGAAATGGCTTCTGGAGTGAGTTATCTCTGAGTCATGCAGCAAGGCACTGATGGGTTCATTAACAGGAGGTGAGGAAAAACAATGACCCTCCTGAAGATGGGGATAGAATACATCTTTATATTGTAACCTAGGACACCAGATAATATTGGCTTTCGCATTTATGCATGTTATTAGTGATTATAAGTAATTAGAAATAGTATCAATTATAAATTTTTAGCTGCTTGTTAATATAATATAATATAATATAATATAATATAATATATATATAATATAATATAATATAATATAATATAATATAATATAATATAATATAATATAAATCAGCTTAAGTATGCACTGTGTTGCTCATAGAAATAGTAGTGTAATTAATATAATATCTATGTATTGTTTATGGAAATAATAGTGTGATTAATGTATTGTATTATAGACCTTAGGAAAACCTAAGATGTAAAAAAATGCTTTTGTGTAACTAAAAACAGTGTAAGGCCATCCACTGACCAACCTGTCCAAGCGATAAGATAACCGTGACACAAACCAGAGCCCTGGAGGACAATTAGAGAATACCATGTTAAATTTAAGGAGGATATGCTAAATCCTTATCAGAGGATGTGAAACAGCAGGATGGAGACACAAGAAGATATACAATATATTGACCTGACACCCAGGATGTCATGCAGATAAGCCGGAGTGTGAAGAAGCCAAACAAAGGAGTTCCCAAAACTTTAGAAAGTTCGAAAGAATATTTGAATAATGTATGAAACACATGAATATGCATGTCTCTTAGTGATGTAACAGTATAAAAATAACACTGTCTGTATACACCTGTGTGTTCTTTGGCCGTTGGCCAGGAGCACCCCAGTGATGGAAATACTGTCCTTCTTTATCTTATGGTGTCCTGGTTTAGGGCAAATTTGGAAGAAAACCTCCAAAAGGGGCCCTCCCAGAAAGCCAACCCACACAGCCCCTTCCCCCAACCAGTTTAGGAAAGAATTTCCTCGGAGAGAGGTGGAAAAAACCTGTTTATTTAACAGGCAAAGCACTACCCATCACACAAAATGAACATTACCACATGACAAAGCTCATTTGTCACTCTGAAGAGATGACAAATTCAGAAAGTCTCTCTGGTGGGTGGTTGCCCTGTTATCAGTCCCTCCAGCGCTGGGAAAGTCTGCAGAGTAGGCCCCGGCAGGCTGCAAAGTGGGAACTCTTGGTGTTTCCCCGGGTCCCGGTCTGGAGCAGGTTCAAATACTTCCAAGAAAAGGGAAAGGAAAACAGTCCAGGGAAAGCTCGGACTGCCTCAGCTAGCTAAACTAGCTAACTAAAAAGTAAAAGGAGCATGGTGTTCTGCCCCGTCCATGCCCAGACATGAACAGTGTTCCAGCAGACTGTGGAGGAGGAGTCCAGTCCCTGATAACAAAACTCTGTGCTTCTTTTCCCTGCCTTCGCTCTCAGCCAGTCGAGGGCACAGAATATAATATCCAGCATAAACAGAACACACGATTGGGGATACAAGTGTTATGAGTAGAAAAGCTGCCAATTTTTTTAAAAGGTTGCAGAGTTCACAGGTTGGGCTAGTTGCTGCCAGGGTGGAGTTCTAACTGTTTGTTATTGTAATCATCTGTAGTTTTCGTTAACTACCTGTCATTGATGGTTAAGAATTCCCCCTTTTGTCGAGTGACACCCTGCTGCTTCCTGGAGGATGGCACCCAGACGGTGAAGAGGAGGAGACCTCGGAGTTAGCATGCAAATGACCTCGGAACCAGCATGCAATGGGAGAAGCCCCTCACCAAACCTAGCCAAAAACCCCTAAAAACAATGAGCCAACACAAAATTGACAAATCAAAGTGATGACTAGACGTGAGGAACAGAATCTAGTATCTGCTAAGACCCTTTTTACCCCTCACCCTAACCACAAAAGATGTCGGCTAGAAAGAGGACTTCGGATGTTGAACTGAAAAAGCAGGGAATTTCCTAATGCTCTCGTGAGGATGGAACCCCCAGCTCTGGCCACAGACCAGTGGACAAAGCTGCACTTTTCCTCTTCCTCCAAGTCACTCCTGGGAGCAGCAGTGGTGTGAGCGCAGACCCGTTGGTTCTCCCCACCTGAGCTGATCACTTTTAATGAAGGTATTAAGAAGGAGAAAGGTCTCCTGCCCGTGTTTATTTCACAAGCATCATAACATCACCCTAGGACATTTGATTATTAAACTTTTAAAAATTCTGAGCAGTGGATTCTGTTTTTCACAACTCCTAATCAATACTGTCTTTTGCTAGTTTTAATATAGGTACCTTGATATAGCAAACTGTTATATGTTATGCTGTAATCTACTATAAGTTCTTTAGTTTTATACTATGTAGTAAATAATTCTGATTAAGACCTTTCATCTTTTATCTTTTGTCTGTTTATTAAATAATTCATTTTAATATAAATATTTCTCATTTGCCATTATTAGAACTTGCAGGCCAAACTGATTCCTTAAATTTAAACTATTGCCAAAATCTGAGGCTAAGAAAGGATTTACCTTCATTTAAACCCTTTTCTGTGAAAGAGTTTAAATAGACAATGTCCTTTCTGACCCTCAAACACAGCAGCAGGGCTACTTTAATAAACTTTCTCAAGATTCCACTCTCCCCATGACAGTGCTCACATTAAAGGCTGCCAGATCTTGTCACTCTGAATCAGCACGAACAAAAACTCCTGTGCCAACAGTTCCTGATATAACTTGTCCTGGGAGGGGAAATAAAAACAAGTTACACTGCTGTCCTGGATTGTCAAGCAAATTGTATTCTATTTACCATCTGTATGGCAGTTGTCTTCTTATAAGGGGGCAGTTTTTCTTATCTCTTCCACAACCGGGGAGACATCTGCTGATAATAGGCTATTGAATGTCACTGCATGACTGATAAGAACCATAGCATCCCATTGTGAGATGCTCCACAGAGAGGGGAGAGCCAGGCATTCTACCCTGATATAATGTGGAGATTCTGGAACACCAGCACGGCTTTTCTCCACTGGATTTCCCAGAGGAACAGCTGCTCTCTTCCCCTGGATCGTCAGAGGACGACTACACCTTTTCTACAGGATCCCTGCTCCAACAGAACCACACCTGACACTCCAGGAGGACTGCAGTCACAATTCCAATAGGACTGCTACCAACACCCTGACCAACAGGGTGTCAGGTTGTATTCTGGCTCTGTCAGTGTTGTTTTAGTTTACTGCATTGTTTATTTTATCTTTTTATTTTCTTCCTTAATAAGGAACTGTTATTCCTGCTCCTATATTTTTGCCTGAGAGCCCTCCTTAATTTCTAAATTTATAACAATTCGGAGGGAGGAGGTTTATATTTTTCCATTTCAGGGGAGGCTCCTGCCTTCTTTAGCAGACACCTGTCTTTCGAAACCAAGACAACTGCACTTGTGCCCACACAGGAAGGCAGATAGGCACACCCAGCCACCTTCCATACACACCACCCAGCTCTGTGGCCTTCCATGCTCTGTCCCACATGGGAAGACCTCCTTTGCTGCCTGTAGTTCAGTGCAAATTTGGTTTCTCTGCTGCAGAGTTAAATGCAGCAGATATTTCTTAGCTCCTGTAGGTATGGGAGCCTATGAGCCTTGTGCCACAGCATGAGAAGAGCACAGCAGCTGCAGGTGCAATGGTTGGTGGTCCCCTTGACTCCCTGTGTACCACAGGAAGTCCAGGCCCTCACCCAGGACCTCAGCAAGAGTCCTGGGAGGCGTATGAGTGCACAATAGATCTCTGCCCTGACTGATGGAAACTCTGTTTGCATTGCACAGAAGATAAAAATCCAACAAATAAAAACCAATAAAGAATGAGAAATTACCCTTTCCTTTACTCTGTGAGATTTTTCACATTTCTGTTTCATGTCTTTTGCTGTGTTTCTTTCCATCATATCTGTTGGTTACTTCATTGTTTCCACAACTCTGTTTGGTTCCAGACAGTGATATCTTTCTCCTTGATTTAACTGACCTGTATTGAATCTCTCTAAATGCTTTTGTCCCCATTCCTTACTCCTCGTATCCCCCTTTTTACCCAATGTGGTTAATCTTTGTTGCCAAGGGCTTTGCCATGCTTTGAGTGCAGCCATGCCAGGATGTGGCAGGTGTGCTCTTCAAGCCACATCTCTTCACACACTGTCTGCCCTGCTCCAGGGGAAGTTCTTATGTTAGAAGTCAGCTGAGGGATGTTGATGCATGATTTCCAAGTTTTTTTCCTTTTTTATACTTCTTAGTTTTATATCCTTGCTGCGCCAGCAAGACTGTAGGATTGGAGTGAACCTCATCTGTGGGAAGTACTTGTACATGTTTTATGCTCCTGTCTCATTCTTATTTTTACATTTTTTGATGCTTTTCTGAAGTTTCTGGCAATTCTTCAGAACCAAAATGCCTCCTTTACTTAACGTTTTACACTTATTTCGATTTGTTTTTTCCCCATAGAATATGAATAAGGTTGAGTGCTTTTTGTTGTTTTCCCCTGCATTATCTATATTGCTTTAGTGTTCTTTTCCCCCCCCTGCCCTTTCTTTTATCTATTCCACTTCTTGCTTTCTTTATTTCTTACAACATTCCAACACTTAAAACAGTGAGTAAAAAATATGTAAATCTGAGCTATTTGTACAAAATTTGACATTTACAAAGCTGGTAACAAGGCTTAGCTTTAAACAAAGTAGCAATTTTTTACTTTGTTCTGCAACCTATCTTTGTGAAACAGTATGAATAAAAACAAGGTGTGGGGGTGTCCTGGGTTGACTATATGATGCTTTTATCCCCAAATCATTTCATTTGTTTATGCTGAATAATAATAAGTTTTGCACCTTTAAGACTTGTTGCAGAGAATGAAGGGGGGGAGAGAAGAAGTACACAGTTTTTTCTTTCTCTGAGACACTGCACTTACTTCCCCGCATTCCTCCTGGACTGTGTTTGTCTGTTGATGAACAGACAGCAGGACAGAGAGTTCTCCTTTTGCTTCTAGTTAGTTTTAGCTGGCTGAGGCAAAGAAGAGTCCCTGGACTGTGGTTTTTTTTCCTTCTCTTTGGACCTCTTGGAACCTGCTCTGGACTGAAGACCCAGGGGAGCACCGGCAGCTGCACCTGTGGCCACCGGGCTGGGCCGGGCCGGGCCTGCGACAAATTCCAGCACCAGGAGAGCTGATCAGAGACTGAGTGAGCCGGGCTGCAACCCGGGGACGGGGGGTTTCTCAGTTTGTCATCCCTTTTAGAGCGGCAAGGGGTTTTATTGTTTAATTTTGTTTTATTATTTAATATTGTTTAGGTTCTATTGTTTAATAAACAGTTTTTTTCCACTTTTCTCCAAGGAGGTATTTTCTCCCGGACCGGTTGGGGGGGGGGGGGGGGGGGCCGATTGAATTTATCTTCCTACCAGTGCCCCTCTGGGGACTCTCTCCCAAATTTTGCTCTAAACCAAGACAGGGGGAAGGGGGAGGGTGCGGAATGCCTCTATGTTTACATATCCAAAGAACCATTAATACCAGTCTGCTATGGTTTCTTTGTTTTTTCTTTGGAGCCACTTCACTGGTCCCATCTAGGTCCCGAATGCCCTGGCAGCCACTGCATGTCTAAATCACTCACATTTCATCTCCATGGAAGGGGGATATCTCACCAAAGTTAAACTGCTTAGGTTAAAATCTAGTATAGTAGTTTCTTTCTACATCCTCACGGTTGTTAAATTTATAATAGAAATCTCATGTCTTTTGTGCATATAGGTGCTGAAATTCTCACCCATGCTTTGAAAAAAATTTTGCAAAAAATGGAATAAATTATAATATGAAGCAAAAGCACATGGTTCAAAAACTAAAACTCCCCTTGGAGAAGAGAAAATTTAATGATCTTGTAATGGAATGCAGTGCTCAGAGTAGTAAATTATTTATTAACTGATGATACAATCAGCATGCTAATTGAAGTTGCTTGGTTTTTACTGTCACGATGAGGGAAGACTCGGGCTCTCAATATGAGGGATCAGCGAGCTTCGTTTATTGATTGGCACATCAGACTTTTATACAGTAAGATAATAAGCTAATACATATTCTGTAACCTAAGCAATCTATTGGTTATTTTGTACATGTCAGCTCCACCTTGTGTTTACATTCCTTAAGGATTAGATTTTCTCCTTCTCATGCTGTTTTTAATCACCGTATCTCTGCTCCAAGGATACAGAGGCCTTGCTTCATCCATAGCTCATTAGATGAGTTTGTTATTTTCCAAACTCTTCAGCTACCTGGAACAGGTCAACGTGACCTCTGTCACACAACCATTCCTCCACAATTCCCCTGTTTTCTTTTTTGCACAAGCAATGCTTGATTAAAGGTAGCAGATATCATCTTTTGTATCATATTTTGTAAGCACATGCAAAACCAAGGCAGAATTAGTATTATTAACAAAACTATAATGCCAGCCTTAACAATAGAACGTAACCATGGTCCCAGACCTAAAGATTGGAGCCACCCATCAAGGCCAAAGCCCGATTCTATCTGTAAGTTCCCAGTTAGCCTCCGCAACTCAGAGAGCTGTGAGTGAATTGACTGCGAATGGTCAGAAAGGTTCATACAGCACATGCCTTCAAATTCCTCACAGCCATGGCCTTGAGCAAGTAAAAGAAAATCTATTGCAGCTCTATTTTGAAGCGTTGCATGGCGAATAGAATCTACCTCAAGCAAAAGGCTAGAAAGCGCCATAGAAGTAGCATTAGTTTGCTTCGCAAGCCAGCACCCCAACTTATTTAGGGTGGCATGGGCACCTGCTGCTGACACCCCCGGAGCCAGAAAGGATGCCACAATTATGGCCGCTGGAGACCAAAATTTTACATCGTCCTTGCATTCAGCAGTAAATGCATGGGCCATTCTCTTACTTCTATGATGATGGCGGCTCACATTTAATATCATAGAAGTGTTGGGTGTAAGTAAGGACAGCCGTCCAAGTGTACATGGTCCCCCTCACAGCCTGGATGGGATACTTGCCTGACAGCTGGCTTGCGTGATTAAAATTAAGGCATGCATCTGCTTTTCCAACATGATGCCTAATTACAGGGGGCTCTTGGTGGTCACCAAATACACATAAATGATTCATTACAAACAGACTCTTGTTAACCCTTTCGCGTGGGTCCTCTATGCTCTGAAATTTCTCAAGATACCTCTTTACAGTCCCATTAGCTCACTCCAGTACTGCCTGGCCTGTAGGGGAATGAGCTATGCCCGTTATGTGTTTTACATCCCATGTTTGCATGAATTGTACAACTGTACGGCTTTTGTAAGCTGGCCCGTTGTCAGTCTTAATACAATGAGGCACCCCCATAACCGCAAAGCAACTCGTGAGATGTCTTTTTACGTCCCTTGCCTTTTCACCAGGCTGAGGGGTAGCCCAAATCATGTGGCTGTAAGTGTCGATGGTAACATGCAAATATTTTAACTGTCCTAATGCAGGCACATATGTGACATCCATTTGCCACACTTCATTGGCTTGCAACCCTCTTGGATTTACTCCTGCCCCAAGCCCTAAACCCTGATTGTGATGGCTGCATGTGGGACAGGCTTTCACAATAGCTCTGGCTTCTTCCAAGGAAAGTCCATATGCTTGGTGGAGACCTCGAGCATTCTGGTGAAATATTGCATGAGCCTCTCTAGCTCGGCAATGAGGAGACAATGGGGCTTCTCTCGTAACAGTCACTAGACGATCTGCCCTAGCATTGCCCTCTCCGAGTCCTTGGTCCCACTGATGACTGCGGATGTGCAAAACAGCATAGCTGGCAGTCCGTTGTCGTGTGGCCCGCTGAAGCTGCATCAGGAGCTCTCCTAACCGTTTATTGGTCACATCCCTAATACTTGCATCCTCAATGCAATTTGCTACCCCTGCCACATATAGTGAGTCTGTGACAGTGTTCAAGGGTTTGTGCAACCAATGTGACAGGGCCCATACTACTGCCAACAGCTCAAGGGTCTGCAGGGAGTCATTTTGTTCTGCCTGCAGGATTTGATGATGCCATCCATCCACATGTCTCCAAGCGGCAGCAGCTGTCTGAGACCGCTTTCCAGCATCTGTAAAAACTGTGACAGCATTAGGCAGTGGTTGATCAGCCCGCTTCGGGATTTTCATCCATCCTTGATTTGCCATCCATGCTAATACAGGTGATTTTAAAGGCTCAGTGCGGATTGCAGCTCCATTTTCTAGCAACGCAGTCTGGAGGGCTGTGGAGTTGAGTAAATACCACTTTAGGTCTTCTTCCTGTATAGGAACATGAATTTCACTCGGTTGTTCTCCTGTGATTTGCAAAATTCGGAGTCTGCCCTTCTTAATAAGCTCTGCCAATGTCCGAATTTTTTCCTGCACCGTTCTTCGGGGCTATAGGGGAGGGGCAATTCATTCTAACACGATCTGTTCAGTTGCCTGCTTCTCCCCTGTGTAATCAGCATCAATTAGTCCAACAAGTATTGTAAGTCCTAGCATGCTAGCAGACAAGCGTCCAATTAATAAAGCTCTCACAGGCTGTCCACCTGACGTAATAGGTCCTTTGATCCCCGTTGGGATACGTTGTGGCTTGCAGTCTATTAAGGTGCAGTCTATTGAGGTTGCCAGGTCCAAGCCGAGGCTCTCGCTGGTTGCAGGGCGGAGCGAGGAGGCGTTTGTGCTGAGAAGACACTCAGTTTCTGGTCCGCCAGTTGTGTCGGAGTGCGGGGATTCTGCGGCGTGGTCACTTTCCCGTTTCTCGAGGAGCGCCGTCAGGCTGAATCGCTGTGTGTGTCAGACCTGCAACATCGGCACCACACGGCTCTCTTTGTACAATCCTTCCGCGTATGCCCAGCGATTCCACAGCGGTGATAACGGAGTCGTGAAGGTCTTTGTCCTTGTGGCCGGTTTATCGACGTTTGCAAGGGAGCAAGGGCAGCTAACACCTGACTCTGCGTTGCCTGTGCTTGTTCTCTTAAACTATTCCCTAACTCTTTCACCGCCTGTATTAACATAGCCTGTGGCCCCACTGGTATCTGTGCTATTCATTCTAAAGCTTCTTCAACAGTTTAAGTAACAAGGATACCTCTAGTAGTGGAATTGCAATCCTGCAGGGCACATTGTTTTAACAATGCTCCATGCATATATTCAGGGACCCCTGCTGTTTGAATAGCACTCGCCACTCTGTCAATAAACATTGCCGATGTCCCTTCTCCCCGTCTCCAAAAGCCGAAGCTGAAGGGGAGGGCAATCCCCCCGCTACAAGCGTAGGCGCCGAGGGAGCCAGCGAAGGCGCGGGGGGGCAAGTGGAGGGAGCAGTGGAGCCGCGGGGGAAACCGCAGGGGGAGCAGCGGGGGGAGCAAGCGAAGCAGTCGCCGCTGAGTTTGAACCCGCCGGCAAAAATACCGTGTTAGTAGCTGGAGGAAGGGGATAGGAAGAACTAGATGTAGGGGCCGCCCCACCTCCCCCGCTGGAGACAGGCATTCCTAACCGTGCAGAGGCTGCTTGTACAGCTTTAACTGTCCGCCACGTCTTAGACAACTTTTTTGCAGTTTTACAATCATCTAACACAACTTCTCACAACTTATCTCTAAATCTACGCTATTCTGCCTCCTCAAAGACCTGGTTAGGGTCAGCAAAGCACCCTTTTTCCACCCCATATGCTAACAATCCCGGGAGCTCTTTTCCCAGGTCAATACCCTTTAATCCTTGCTTTTATAAAAAGCATTTAAAAAGATCATACGCTGCTTGCCTATCCATACCTTAATCTAATCGTCAGCGCTGTTGCAGCCTGGCAAGGCGTCAGCAGCTTTAGTCAGCCGGACACCTCTGTAGGTTCACCGGGACGCGGAGACTGGTCGATTTCCACAGCTCTTTCGCCCTCTGTGCTGCAGCGGAGCTGACACCAATACTACACCAGACCGTGGCCAACAATGATCACCCCTATGGGGTTCAGCCCTCTATAGGGTCCTGGGTCTCTATAGGGTCCCTGTTCGGGCAGCCATTTGTCACGATGAGGGAAGACTCGGGCTCTCAATATGAGGGATCAGCAAGCTTCATTTATTGATTGGCGCATCAGACTTTTATACAGTAAGATAATAAGCTAATACATATTCTGTAACCTAAGCAATCTATTGGTTATTTTGTACATGTCAGCTCCACCTTGTGTTTACATTCCTTAAGGATTAGATTTTCTCCTTCTCATGCTGTTTTTAATCACCGTATCTCTGCTCCAAGGATACAGAGGCCTTGCTTCATCCATAGCTCATTAGATGAGTTTGTTATTTTCCAAACTCTTCAGCTACCTGGAACAGGTCAACGTGACCTCTGTCACACAACCATTCCTCCACAATTCCCCTGTTTTCTTTTTGCACAAGCAATGCTTGATTAAAGGTAGCAGATATCATCTTTTGTATCATATTTTGTAAGCACATGCAAAAACAAGGCAGAATTAGTATTATTAACAAAACTATAATGCCAGCCTTAACAATAGAATGTAACCATGATCCCAGACCTAAAGATTGGAGCCACCCATCAAGGCCAAAGCCCGATTCTATCTGTAAGTTCCCAGTTAGCCTCCGCAACTCAGAGAGCTGTGAGTGAATTGACTGCGAATGGTCAGAAAGGTTCATACAGCACATGCCTTCAAATTCCTCACAGCCATGGCCTTGAGCAAGTAAAAGAAAATCTATTGCAGCTCTATTTTGAAGCGTTGCATGGCGAATAGAATCTACCTCAAGCAAAAGGCTAGAAAGCGCCATAGAAGTAGCATTAGTTTGCTTCGCAAGCCAGCACCCCAACTTATTTAGGGTGGCATGGGCACCTGCTGCTGACACCCCCGGAGCCAGAAAAGGATGCCACAATTATGGCCGCTGGAGACCAAAATTTTACATCGTCCTTGCATTCAGCAGTAAATGCATGGGCCATTCTCTTACTTCTATGATGATGGCGGCTCACATTTAATATCATAGAAGTGTTGGGTGTAAGTAAGGACAGCCGTCCAAGTGTACATGGTCCCCCTCACAGCCTGGATGGGATACTTGCCTGACAGCTGGCTTGCGTGATTAAAATTAAGGCATGCATCTGCTTTTCCAACATGATGCCTAATTACAGGGGGCTCTTGGTGGTCACCAAATACACATAAATGATTCATTACAAACAGACTCTTGTTAACCCTTTCGCGTGGGTCCTCTATGCTCTGAAATTTCTCAAGATACCTCTTTACAGTCCCATTAGCTCACTCCAGTACTGCCTGGCCTGTAGGGGAATGAGCTATGCCCGTTATGTGTTTTACATCCCATGTTTGCATGAATTGTACAACTGTACGGCTTTTGTAAGCTGGCCCGTTGTCAGTCTTAATACAATGAGGCACCCCCATAACCGCAAAGCAACTCGTGAGATGTCTTTTTACGTCCCTTGCCTTTTCACCAGGCTGAGGGGTAGCCCAAATCATGTGGCTGTAAGTGTCGATGGTAACATGCAAATATTTTAACTGTCCTAATGCAGGCACATATGTGACATCCATTTGCCACACTTCATTGGCTTGCAACCCTCTTGGATTTACTCCTGCCCCAAGCCCTAAACCCTGATTGTGATGGCTGCATGTGGGACAGGCTTTCACAATAGCTCTGGCTTCTTCCAAGGAAAGTCCATATGCTTGGTGGAGACCTCGAGCATTCTGGTGAAATATTGCATGAGCCTCTCTAGCTCGGCAATGAGGAGACAATGGGGCTTCTCTCGTAACAGTCACTAGACGATCTGCCCTAGCATTGCCCTCTCCGAGTCCTTGGTCCCACTGATGACTGCGGATGTGCAAAACAGCATAGCTGGCAGTCCGTTGTCGTGTGGCCCGCTGAAGCTGCATCAGGAGCTCTCCTAACCGTTTATTGGTCACATCCCTAATACTTGCATCCTCAATGCAATTTGCTACCCCTGCCACATATAGTGAGTCTGTGACAGTGTTCAAGGGTTTGTGCAACCAATGTGACAGGGCCCATACTACTGCCAACAGCTCAAGGGTCTGCAGGGAGTCATTTTGTTCTGCCTGCAGGATTTGATGATGCCATCCATCCACATGTCTCCAAGCGGCAGCAGCTGTCTGAGACCGCTTTCCAGCATCTGTAAAAACTGTGACAGCATTAGGCAGTGGTTGATCAGCCCGCTTCGGGATTTTCATCCATCCTTGATTTGCCATCCATGCTAATACAGGTGATTTTAAAGGCTCAGTGCGGATTGCAGCTCCATTTTCTAGCAACGCAGTCTGGAGGGCTGTGGAGTTGAGTAAATACCACTTTAGGTCTTCTTCCTGTATAGGAACATGAATTTCACTCGGTTGTTCTCCTGTGATTTGCAAAATTCGGAGTCTGCCCTTCTTAATAAGCTCTGCCAATGTCCGAATTTTTTCCTGCACCGTTCTTCGGGGCTATAGGGGAGGGGCAATTCATTCTAACACGATCTGTTCAGTTGCCTGCTTCTCCCCTGTGTAATCAGCATCAATTAGTCCAACAAGTATTGTAAGTCCTAGCATGCTAGCAGACAAGCGTCCAATTAATAAAGCTCTCACAGGCTGTCCACCTGACGTAATAGGTCCTTTGATCCCCGTTGGGATACGTTGTGGCTTGCAGTCTATTAAGGTGCAGTCTATTGAGGTTGCCAGGTCCAAGCCGAGGCTCTCGCTGGTTGCAGGGCGGAGCGAGGAGGCGTTTGTGCTGAGAAGACACTCAGTTTCTGGTCCGCCAGTTGTGTCGGAGTGCGGGGATTCTGCGGCGTGGTCACTTTCCCGTTTCTCGAGGAGCGCCGTCAGGCTGAATCGCTGTGTGTGTCAGACCTGCAACATCGGCACCACACGGCTCTCTTTGTACAATCCTTCCGCGTATGCCCAGCGATTCCACAGCGGTGATAACGGAGTCGTGAAGGTCTTTGTCCTTGTGGCCGGTTTATCGACGTTTGCAAGGGAGCAAGGGCAGCTAACACCTGACTCTGCGTTGCCTGTGCTTGTTCTCTTAAACTATTCCCTAACTCTTTCACCGCCTGTATTAACATAGCCTGTGGCCCCACTGGTATCTGTGCTATTCATTCTAAAGCTTCTTCAACAGTTTAAGTAACAAGGATACCTCTAGTAGTGGAATTGCAATCCTGCAGGGCACATTGTTTTAACAATGCTCCATGCATATATTCAGGGACCCCTGCTGTTTGAATAGCACTCGCCACTCTGTCAATAAACATTGCCGATGTCCCTTCTCCCCGTCTCCAAAAGCCGAAGCTGAAGGGGAGGGCAATCCCCCCGCTACAAGCGTAGGCGCCGAGGGAGCCAGCGAAGGCGCGGGGGGGCAAGTGGAGGGAGCAGTGGAGCCGCGGGGGAAACCGCAGGGGGAGCAGCGGGGGGAGCAAGCGAAGCAGTCGCCGCTGAGTTTGAACCCGCCGGCAAAAATACCGTGTTAGTAGCTGGAGGAAGGGGATAGGAAGAACTAGATGTAGGGGCCGCCCCACCTCCCCCGCTGGAGACAGGCATTCCTAACCGTGCAGAGGCTGCTTGTACAGCTTTAACTGTCCGCCACGTCTTAGACAACTTTTTTGCAGTTTTACAATCATCTAACACAACTTCTCACAACTTATCTCTAAATCTACGCTATTCTGCCTCCTCAAAGACCTGGTTAGGGTCAGCAAAGCACCCTTTTTCCACCCCATATGCTAACAATCCCGGGAGCTCTTTTCCCAGGTCAATACCCTTTAATCCTTGCTTTTATAAAAAGCATTTAAAAAGATCATACGCTGCTTGCCTATCCATACCTTAATCTAATCGTCAGCGCTGTTGCAGCCTGGCAAGGCGTCAGCAGCTTTAGTCAGCCGGACACCTCTGTAGGTTCACCGGGACGCGGAGACTGGTCGATTTCCACAGCTCTTTCGCCCTCTGTGCTGCAGCGGAGCTGACACCAATACTACACCAGACCGTGGCCAACAATGATCACCCCTATGGGGTTCAGCCCTCTATAGGGTCCTGGGTCTCTATAGGGTCCCTGTTCGGGCAGCCATTTGTCACGATGAGGGAAGACTCGGGCTCTCAATATGAGGGATCAGCAAGCTTCATTTATTGATTGGCGCATCAGACTTTTATACAGTAAGATAATAAGCTAATACATATTCTGTAACCTAAGCAATCTATTGGTTATTTTGTACATGTCAGCTCCACCTTGTGTTTACATTCCTTAAGGATTAGATTTTCTCCTTCTCATGCTGTTTTTAATCACCGTATCTCTGCTTCAAGGATACAGAGGCCTTGCTTCATCCATAGCTCATTAGCTGAGTTCGTTATTTTCCAGACTCTTCAGCTACCTGGCACAGGTCAACGTGACCTCTGTCACGCAACCATTCCTCCACATTTTACTAAACATTATATGAATGAAAAAGGTTAGTCCTTGTTCTGCTTCAGGGCCTTTAATGAAGAAAATGGTCAGAAGAGAGATTGTCCATAAGGTGATTGTATCATTTGAATATGATGAAAAAATACCTCTGATAAATATTTTAAAGTATTTTAAATCCACCACATTCACCTTGTGTATGGTGAACTCTATTTAAAGAAACAATGGTCCTAAAAATACTATCCATTAATCTGCTTCTCTCTAGGAAAACATATATATTGTATTTGATTTTTTTTTAATATTACCTTCAGAATGCATATTTGGATGTAAATATAGGCAAAATATAGAATTTGCAGAGTAAATCTACAAGAGGAAATAAAACCTATTTAAAGGAGAAATAGCTAATGAATGACTAGATTAGAAGTATAACTAAAGGTCTTCTAAATCTATCCAAAACATATATGCACTTAAAATTAGATATTTTTAATGTTAAAACCTGCTTTTTAAAATGAAGGTAAATCTTTTTTACTTGAGTAGATTCAAAGAAAAGAAACAAAACAACACTCCAATGGCATTAACACAATAGGGAGAATGGTTATTGTTCTTTTATGTATGTTGACTGTAAATACTTAATCTATTGAATCATTAACAAGTCTTGGATTGCACAGATCAATCCAAATATTGAGTATGGGTCTAGTTTAAGAGAATGTTTATCATTTTGGTTGCCTGCCTACTTTGATTTACAGATTTATGAGAGACAAAAAGGCAAATTAAAAGGAAAAAAAAGCATTATCATAGGCTTGGAGCTTTACATTTTAATGACTAAAGAGTTCCTTTTCTATAAATCTCAATTGGTTAAATCATCCCATCATTCACTCACAATGATCAGATACCTTTCCAATTCAGTACATAGCTGTCTGTGTGTTTTAACTATACCTGGTTATGACCCAAAAGGTTAAAAGCCTTTGACTGGCATTTGACTTCTGACCTCATATAAATGTTATCTCATCAGTTCCTGCTTGTTAACTTGCATTGGGTGCTTGTCCCTGATGACTTTTAAATATAGAGGTTTTATTATATTTCCTATTGAAACTGAGATATTTGCGTTGGCCTTCATCTGTAGGCTCAGCCCACATAGTAGCCTTGCAACCTAACAATTTTGCTGAATAGACTAAAACCCAAACTATTTACAGATGAAAAGAAACCATATTTCTGTCTCAACTCCCTAGATTGAATTTAATATTTTGAAATATAGTTTGTTTTATTAAGCTACCAAATCATAATTATAAATCAAACATTGAACATTATTTTAATGCTATAATTTTTAATAATTGTAGATTGCAGGCCAAGAAGAGAGGAGTTATTAAGATCATACAAAGAAATATTTTTCTTGCTCAAGTCTCAAAAGAAATCTCTAAAGAAAGCTGAAATATATGCTCTAAATATTCCTATATCCTAGTCACACTGTATTTTCCAATTTGCTAAAATAATGTAGTTTTTACATGCATTTATCTTAATTCAACTTTTCATGTTGAAGTGTTCTCTTTTATCCTACATATTTGTCATGGTTTGACGCTGGCACAATGCCAGTGCCCCCATGAAAATATATTCTCCCTGGAATCTGCTATGAGATGTGACCAGGAATAGAGCAAAGCAGGCTCCAACTTAGGAATAAAGAAGAAAAACCTTTATTAACCTACAACTATATATAAAAAGAAACACACACAGAACTCAGAATGAAAACCTTCCAAAAACATTCCTCTTCCCCCCACCAAATTTCCAGTACATCACAGTAGTACAAAACCTTGGATTCTCAATTCAGTTACCATCCCTCAGATCACCAACTCTCAGTCCATCACCACCCTTTAGATAATCAATTCTCAGTTCATCAAGAAGAGAGGAGTCCCTCTTGTACCATAGGCTTCCCCTGGAAACACAGTTGAGACCTCCTGTGTTTCCATGTCACACGTGGCTCCGCCTGGAAAACATTTGCCATCGTGACATCTTCCTTCCATGCACAGTGCTCTCACCTGCGCATGGACCAGAGCTGCTTCTAGGGTTCCCCTTTTAAGGATGCTTTGCCCAGTTCCAAAAAAGAAAGCACAGTCTCTCACTTTCAGGACACCTGTCCCCCCCCAAATTCACTCCTTGGGGCCGAGGGGTCTCGAGAACAGAGATCTTCTTCTTCTGTGAAGACGGAGGGCACCACCACCACCCTCCTCACCCGTCGTCTCTGTTCACACACTCCTTCACATAACATCACTGCACTCTCTTGGCTCCAAACCATTGCCTCCTCCCTGCATGCAGTCTCTGTGTCACAGGAAAAATGGTTCTGTCCATGGCTATACAAGAAAAGTCCAGCCAAAGGCCACTCCATCACCTCCTCCCACCTAAGATTCTTCTCAACTTCTCTTGTGGCCCATTTCCTCTTATTTCATCTCTATCTCTCTTCTCATTCAGCTCCAAGAGGATCAGCATTTGTAAGGTTTCCATCATCCAAGAAAAGGGTTAAAAATCTCAGGCTCTGCCTGTCCAGAACTCCCACGGTTGCCCTGCCAGGCACCTTCTCGCCGCACCCCCCCTTCTCCTTCTCGGCCAGCTGTGCTATCAAATTTCAAGGTGTCATAGCACAGGGAACCAGCTCTCTCTCTCTCTCCTGGGGGGGGGTGGCTGCCCGATTCCCCTCAGTGTTCCTCCACCCTTCCATCCTGCAGGGGCCTTCACCTCCCTTCTCTGTCCAAGGCCCGGCCTACCTCACCCGGCCGCATGGCTTCCCCTCCCCCATCCAGCCCGCAGCTGGGCAGGGGAGGTCTGACCTCCTTCACGGACAGAACCCAAGAGAAAGTTTTCCTGGGAGTTCTCTGCTTTTAACCCCCTGTGTTCTCAGAGGCGTATCCACGTCCTCAGTGGCCACACCAGGTGCCAATATTCAAATCTGAGCACCTATTGGTCTGACCACAGCATCCCAAAAAACTCACTTCCTTTTCAAACCAGGACAATAATCTTCCATATCTTACCACCTTTCTCATGCACCCAAACTTGTAGATATTACCATGACTAATGTGCAGTTGGCATGCTTCAGACATATATGTGCACATATATAATGTTCTCTTGTGCTTCCATAAGCCTAAATCTGCTTGATACATTTCATTAACTTGCAGATATGTTAAGAGAAAGCAACTGTAGTTCCTCTTATTTGATAAAGAGCATTTTGCATTAATTTTCTTACAGAAATGCTACTATAATCATAAAGAATGAAAAGGCAGCTATCTTGTGGGCATCATCTTGCATTTTTTTCCTTGATTCTTTTTCAGTCTTTCTTTTGCTGTGATATTGCCTTTTACATTAATCAACCTTGAAGATAGTACTTGATATGTAAAAACATAATCTCATCATTCTATATAATAGTGAATAGTTACATTTCCCTTTGGCATTCAAGCAGTCACTCTCTACTGGTTATAAGCAAACGATATCTGCCTTTATAATTACTCAAACATATGGATGAAACATAATTTTTCTATTGTATGATTGTCTGTTGAAATGTATTTACAAAAAACAAATATGTAAACTGTGACGGTGTTCACAGGGGTCTTATGATGAAGGAAGAGACGAGGATTTGACTCCATGTTTCAGAAGGCTTGATTTATTATTTTATGATATATATTACATTAAAACTATACTAAAAGAATAGAAGGAAAGGTTCTCAGAAGGCTAGCTAAGCTAAGAATAGAAAGGAATGAATAACAAAGGTTTGTGGCTTGGACAGAGAGTCTGAGCCAGCTGGGCTGTGGTTGGCCATTAATTATAAACATCCAAGATGGGCCAATCAAAGATCCCCCTGTTGCATTCCACAGCAGCAGACAACCCTTGTTTACATTTTGTCCCTGAGGTCTCTCAGCTTCTCAGGAGGAAAAAATCCTAAGGAAAGGATTTTCATGAAAAGATGTCCGTGACAGTAAACAAAATATTACTCTTGGTAACAAGATTAATTTGTGGATAAGCTAGCATGCAGATATACAATTTAGGAATGACAAACTGCTGAATGTTCCCTTTTCCAAATTAACTTAAGGCTGTATAATATTGGTGATATGTATTGAAAGACTTAGTACTGTTTAAATTGTTTGTATTATTTTTGGAGAAGTCTTAAGAGCATTAGTTCTTGCTAATGTTGATTCTCTTTCAATGTGTTGATCATATTTAACAATTTAAGCTATTATATAAAGGCAATCACAAAAAAGGTTTTTTTCCCTACAAATTCTGTTTACTGTATAAGTTAATAATAACATGACCTACTATGATACAATTTCTGTCTTGTTATATTTATATTTTTAGAAGGGGAAAAAATTCTAGAGCTCAAAATTCTTTCACTGGGGAGTGAAGATATTTGTCAATGAAATAAATGCCATCAGCAGCATTGTCATTAACATACAGACTGGTTCAAGATTTGCAGTTGCAGAGGTTATTGGCGCTACTTGCAAATCACTCTGAAAAACAAGGTTCAGTCTCCTGTAAAAATTTAAAAGTTTAATAAAGGACAATAGGAGAAAAAGACAATAAAGCAAAGTTTTTTGGCTGGGTGCTTGGTATTCTGCCAAGAGCACACCTGCTATTTCAGAAATGCTCTTTAAATACCTTTTCTATTACATCAGTCTACTGCATAATCATAAAAAACTATACATATTAAAACTTTTCCCCAAACTCGTTAACATGTTCCAAGAACTGTTTAGCATGTCTCCTCCTCGGGTCTGCCTTTTTAGAGCATGCGTATTTATTGGCTGTGGTTTTTGTCCATTCTTGTTATCACCTCCAGTTTGGGCTTTGGTCCAGATGGTAGGTACTGATAGTTTGGAAAAGGTCTTCATCACATGTTCATTGAATGTTATCCCAACCAAGCAGGCAGTTTAACACAAGCATACTATATCAGCTATTTCACTACTATGTCTAAGCTTAGTTAACAACAGAAAAAAATTATAGCAAAGTCACTTTAACATTATACATATAGCATCCATTTTAATATTTGTGAAAAGCCAATATTATAATATGCATTTATAACAATCCCTCCCTCTTCTTTTTTATAAATCATTTGACTTGAGCAGAAATTCTTGTTTTCTAGCCCTTATTATTTGCTCATTTTTTTTTACAAATCAATTTTGCTTCTTCAAAGGGGTCTGCCATATTATTTTGTTTCTTTAACACCATGATCTTTTGTGCCATTCCAGATGTAGCCAATTTTGGGTCCATAGGCATTGTTACCACTTGCATGCCTTGGACTATGCTGGTGATTAGCCGAATAAAACAGGGGATCAAGCAAGGAAGAAATATGAAACCAGCTGTAGCACATAAAAGGAAGAAGCCTAGCTTCTTCCACCATTCTATTCCCAATACGTTATCCCGCCAGCTAGTTTTTAGCATTGATTCCCATTTTTGGACTGGTACATGGGCTATTTTTATTATATTCTTGGCTATATCCAGCACGGCATCCCCATTGTCATCTATTTTCAAACAACAATCTGAAGTAATAAATTTTCCACAAATACCCCCTTCTTCAGCTAATAGATAGTCTAAAGCCAACCTATTTTGATACACTGCAGCTCTTGTCTGGCTTTGTTGCCTTGATATTAATTCCATTGCCTGACTAGTTCTGTTTGTTATTATCTCTACAACTGCTTGGAGTCTTATAATACGATTCAGCATATAAATTGGGGTTCAATATCCCCAACTCCCATCTTGTGCCCAGGTGGCTGGCCCATATGTTTCCACTATACATTTGAGGGGCAATTCCTCATCTCCCCCTTTTTGAAATCCTCCAATCAGTTCCCTTTTATTTCTTTTTAGGTCCTCATAAACTGGTACTCCTAATTGATCTCCATCTGGTCCGGGTAAAAGAAAAAATCCTGGCTGTATGATTCCCAGAGTACAGCTCCCTTTCCACTGGGAGGGGAGTCTTGTTTATGCTCTTTTTCCACATATCCAAAATAAGCCGTCTGGAGCTTTCCGATAATCATTTTTCTGTTGATTTACATTCTCCCAAAATTTGGCTATTTTTGAGATCCCAAAATAAGGATTCTTGCCTGTATCATTACATTGGAAAAGTCTAATTTCATTATTATACTTACAATATTTTTCTTTTGTTTTTCTCTATGTCCATTACTGAGTTGGTTCTTCTAGGATGCACCATGTAAAAGTTCCATTACTAACTTTATATCTTACAGGGAGTATTTTCTACTTCGCTAAGAAAATTTTTCCCAGTGCGCCACAGACATTCTTCTCCTATCACTGTTGAACTTAAAATCCACCCTTCTGGTCGGTTTTCCCCTATTTTATTTGTCCAGTTCCACTTAAAGAGTTCAACTGGGCCTAAGCTACTGCCTTTCCATGGCCATTCCCCTGTCATCAAAGCCCATCCACAGACCAACAGTTGGTTATGTTAAGTTCCTTACTTATTCTTTCCCCCAATTTGACAAACAGTTTTTTCCCAAATCTCTAGATATCCATTTCCTCTTCTAATTGCTGTTTATGTTTCGTATACAAATCTTGATGTGGGGTTGATACATGTCGTCTCAATAGGCCCCCGGCCAGGTAATAATTAGCATTGACTCCATGATTCACAGAAGGCTGATCAATCACTTTATTATACTATACTTATTAAGAAACCCATTGCTTTTATAGGCAGTTATGATACAGGTGGACCTAATTGGTCCTCCAATCCAAACACCATCACCAGTGGCTTATTAAGAAACCACCCTTTGGTAAACAAATCTCTATAACACATGCCACATGTTCACAACAACAGGTGCAGCAAGTGAAGATAAGAATTGTTTATCATTCTTTTCTCTGATCTTCTCACAGCCTTTTCCAGGACGGTGCCTGGGAAAGTTATGTGTTGTTCTCTGTGGCCAGAGAGCTGCTGCCACAGATACAGAATTAGATTGTTGTGCTCACTTTGCTTTTTTGGTTACTAATTGTTCTTTTACACAATCTTGGACTCTACCCCTAAGGACAATTGTGAAACAAACCCATCTCTCCCTTTTTGGACATTCACTTCCCAACCTATTGCCACTTACCACTTGTTCCTAAGTTTTCCACAATCCAGTATTTTCTCCGGTTTTGCATACAGGTACCTAATTTGGATGGGTTATAGATGTGATTGTTGACATGGGTATGAGTAATAAGAAAGGAACCTTGGTTTTTTTTCTATGTAAAGCTTTTGGTAGCATTTGTGACACGATTTTCCCAAAAGGGAAAAGGCAAACAATGAGTGACAGAAACAGGAATAACAGAGGTCCGGTATGGTTTATACTCCCACCTCCCATGCCTATGGTGTTGCTACCCATAGCAGGTGTATAGGATCTTCTTGGTGGCGAGTACAGTGGCCAATCTGGGCTTGCCCTCTATTTCCTCATCACTTCCTTTTTGCTAATTTCCAGGCAAATCTTTTTTGTCACTCCTTAACCGTAGTTTCCCACCATCCCTCAAATATCTCCCATTCAACAGGCACTAGTAATTCCCATCCACAAAGTTATTGTTTCAGTTGTTCTTAGTTCTGTCTGGATAGGGAATAGGTTTGGTGCTCGACACTTCATAAAACGCGAGCGTCAATTTTGTGAACTACAATACCAATTTTTTCCACAGTTTAAACATTTACATTTAACCCAGCTAGCATGTCCAGTGTTGGGATGAAACAGACAGGATATATGGTATGGCACTGATGGAAGTTGTAATTCCTCCTCTTCTTTGTATAAGTCACAGGCTAAGGCCAGAATATGAGAACTCTCTCACCGAAACAGTCGTGATCTTTCGGTTTAAAGTAGAATTATTCCTCCCCAAGGGGGTTATCGGAGGTGTCTCAGAACTTGCCCAGGTGGCACTTGAAACTACTGATATAAGCTTGGCCTTGTTTCCCAGTTAGGTGTGATTCTCTGTACATTCCTTGGATCATTTGGGTCTTCCCAGTTCATTACCACCCGGTCCCCACTTAAGAGTCAATTTGGTATCACCCAGTTTAGATGTGATAGTCCATTCCTCAGGTTCCTTCACAGGTTCTTTGATTCTGCTGGCATGGATCCACCCTCTCTCTCTGGTTCGGATTGCTGCCTCAGTCTTCAGTAGGACCTGAAAAGGACCTTACTATTGTGGAGCTAAAGATCGTTCTTTCTGTGTTTTCACTAGCACCCATTCCCCTGGATGGATATTATGGATTTTAAAGTCTAAAGGTGTGATTTGTGGGATTATGCCTTTCATTTGACTTTCAAGTCACTTGTTAATATCCACCCACGGGTGTCGCTATTGTATTGAGGACAGGTGAATAAAGCAACATATAGACTCCAAGGTCTCAGGAGGCAAAAGGCAAACTTTATTAAAAATTACAAATTCTTTTTATAGTTATAACAGTGAACCTGATTGGTCCTTAATGAACACCCCTCACACCATTGGCTAATTAGGAACAACACCCTTATTGTAAACATCTTACAAGAAACAACAAGTTCAAAACACCAGCTGCAGGATTGTTTTAATTCTTTCTCTGAGCTTTCTCAAAACTTCCCAGAAGAATGTCTGGGAAAGTTTATCTGACTATCTTCTCTGACCGGTTCTCAACATCCACACACGGGTATTGTAAAATCTCAAATATTGTTGGCCAACCCCAGATTCTCTCGGGTATTGTATCCCACACTTCCCATAGCCTCCTGTGTGTCCCAATCCCTCAATCTGGCAACTTTTTAGGTTTACAAACTAGTTTGCATGTTCCAAGAACTGTTTAGCATGGCTCCTCCTCCAGTCCGCCTTTTTAGAGCATGCGTATTTCTTGGCTATGGTTTTCATCCGTTCTTGTTATCACCTCCAGTTTGGGCTTTGCTCCATATTTTCTACAGATGGTGGGTACTGATAATCAGCATGCCAGTAGCAGGGGTCTCTATCACATGTTCATTGAATATTATCCTGACCAAGCAGGCATTTTTACACAAGCATACTATATCAGCTATTTCACTACTATGTCTAAGTTTAGTTAACAACAGAAATTTAAAAAATATAGCAAAGTTGCTTTAACATTATACATATAGCATCCATTTTAATATTTGCAAAAAGCCAACATTGTAATATGCATTTATAACATAATTAAGAGTCATATGCTTTTCTGGCCTGTAGTCTGAAAAGCCTTATAATTACTAATATATATAATAGGTCATACTATGGAATCACTGTTGTGCTTTCATGACCTTTGGGGTACATGGTCAAAAACTGTACAGTGTTAAGTTGGTGAAGAATTGACGAGGCTGGTTGTAAAAAACATAAGGTGGGCCCCTTGCTTATCTTGCACCTGGCTCGAGCAGGGCCTCACAACTGAAAGATGTCTGAAGTGGAGGCCTCACAGCCCAATGTTATTTCAGTGAGGCACGGAAGAGTATCCACATCTCTTTATCAGCCAATAGCCACATTCCCTTCCCCATGAAAAACAAGCCTTGTTATAAATTTGGTTTGTTAAGGAGATAAGGATGCACACAGAGACCATCTGGCAAAGGTCAGACAGACTTTACTGCTGCCTCAGTACATGAAGGAAGACCAAAGTGTTTATTCTACCTTTTTTGTCAACTATAAATTCTGACTGAATGTAACCGAGAACCTCATTAAACACTATTTGCATATTAATTTACACACCCTTATGGATGAAAATTAAGGAGAACATGGTTCATGTAATGCATGTATGACCAAAGTCACCATACCCCACCTATAACATGTGATTGTTCCATCACATTTGGATGGGCCAAAATTATTAGTATAAAAGGGAGGCTTCAGGGCAGAAGGGCTGGAGGGGAAAAACACATCTGCTTACTTGGTATCAGGTGGTGGACTGTCTCACTTCCTCCCCTGAAGGGATGCTTTTAAGTGAACTTTGTGCTTTCAACTGCATTGGAGCAGACCCAAGAATATTCGTATGTATTCATATATATATATATAACCATTAGACCTCTATTACGGTACTTTCTGCCATGACTCATATTAACACTCTGTAGTTAGTGCATACATCATTGGCAATCCTGAATCTGATTTCCTGTGCTTCAGTGAACTGTATTATTTACAAATCTAGATTGTGCAAATCCTTATTGAATGTGATCAGACTTATAGTATTGGATTGGTAAACTGCATTATTTGTGCATCTGTGCTCATACAAGTTCTTCCTTTGAACGCAACCAGACTTATAGTGCTGAATTGGCTATAATCAGAAATTAAGCCCTGCCCACACCCAGCCCCTCTGATCTCTGAGGACCAGATGGAACCCAAGGGAGTTTATTACCCACTAAATTCCTATACCTTTAGCACAACCACCTGGCACAAAAAGAAGTAAAGGAGGACAAATCTTAATGACAGTATCTATAAGGGCATTTGTTGTGCAGCATATTTCTCACTCTGTATGTGTTTGCAGGTATCCTGTTATGGAGACCCTGAGAGGCATTCCCTGGGTTAGAGAGACACAAGAAGCTTCCCTCAAAAGCTGTTCAACCCCATTGGCTCCTTCCCTTGTTCCTATGTCCCTCAGCCACTCCCTCCCTATTCCTCCATTGGCCCTCATCTTTGTACTGCCCCGATGCTGCTGTTCAGCCCTTACCTCTCGATACAGAGAAACCTGAACTCTCCCCATGAGTCTGGCCCTTGGACCCTGAACATCTTACTGCATGGCTGAATTGAACATCTGTGGATACTATGCAAAGGCCCTTTTTGCTTTCTTACCCTGGACTTTATTGGCAGCAATTTTGGCTGCAACAAATGGCACATCGAACAGGGACATCTCCTGGAAAACATCTCAAATAGACCACCCTGAGAGTTTTTTTTTTACGCCAGTGTGGTGAGTTTGAAATTTTGGTTCTTTCCTCCTTTTACTCTCAGGTGTTGGGAAGAGAATTGGGTTGAGATGGAAGCAACACTCACCCACGCACAACATGAAGTTTACCTTCACCTTAAAAAGTCTTTTCTTCAAGAAAATTTTTGTTTTTCAGAGGGAGAGTTGAAGTGTTTTGTACACTGGTTATTTAAGCATTTTCCTTATATTTCGCTCAACTCAGTCCTAACCGATGATTTTTTGGACATAGTTTGGGAAAAGTTAGAAACTAAGAAAGAATTCCATCCTTTATTTAATATGATGATTAAATGCATTCTTGCTCTTGAGGAACATTTAAAAAATGGTGAACCCCAGCTAAAAACCCCTCCTCCGTGTTCCCCTCTTTGTGCCCCTGCACCCCCTCCCATGTCACAAGGAAAGACTCCTCTGGGTTTTCCCATCCTTACTCCTGCTGACCAAGTTTTCACATGCTCAAAATGGCGGAGACCACGTGGCTGGGGCCACGGGGTCTCCCCTTCTGCCCTTTGGTCGTCACACCTCCTCCCACAGTTCCCACGGTCCTGGTCCCAGGAGTGAGGGTGGTGGGGTCACAGGCGCGGCCCCTGATTGGCAAATTACAGCTGCACCAGTCTCTTACAACGAAGGGGAAAGAAACCCCACGTGCGAGCCTTTTCCAAACACACAGTTCAATCAGCCTTGAAGTACTGGAAAGGACAGTAAACAAAAGAACGGACGTGTTTACCTCGGTTGCTATAGCACCGCGAGACACGTCGTGGGTGGCTAGAGCCGTCTCCCCTCACACCGAACAGCTGCCCCTGCGTAAAAGTCGTGGCCACCCCGCCACCGCCGCTCCGGATGGCCAGAGCGAGCCGGCCGATACACACTGCCGAACCTGCCCCGCAGCAGCCCGCAGCCCCAGGGCACCACTGTCGTCAGCTGGGCGGGCAGTCCCACTGGGGGATGATTCAGAGCCGCAGTCCTTGCAGCAAAGCCACTGCCGCTCCCTGCCCACCCGCGGGACCCGCACCACCGCCACTGCACTATAAACCCCGTGCCAGCAGTGCCTGCGGGCACTAGCCAAGACAGACCCCTGGGAAGGGGCCGGGCCCCAGCACATCGCATCACAGCGCCTCAATGCCAGCACCAGCACCAGCAACACAAACATAAACCCACTTGCAAAGGTAAAAAAATCCTTGCCATGAACGTTTTGGGGACAATGAAATGGTTCAATGTATAAAACAGATACGGTTTTATAACACGGAATGATAACAAAGAAGATGTGTTTGTTCATCAGACTGCTATAAAAAAGAATAACCCCAGGAAATATCTCCACAGTCTAGGAGATGGAGAAATTGTGGAATTTAATATAATACAATGAATAAAAGGCCCTCAAGCAACCAACATAACAGGACCTGGTGGAGTTCCAGTGCAAGGTAGTAAACATGCACCAAACCGCAAACATGCAAAATATTATCCACATCATAGAAGTCCTCCACACAACTAACAAGGAAATAGAACCCAAAACCAACAGCCATCAAGCCCCATTGAAAGACTAAAAGCAAAAAGTGCACAGAACACCGATGAGCCATCCTGCATCCAAAAGTCCACCTCTGTAATTACAGGACCTCCCAATCAGATAAGTCCCACTTCTTTGAATACATTTCCCCAATTCCTGTGGCCTCCCTACCTCCCTCCCACTTTCCCCTTTTCCTTTCCATTTTTCTATTACCCCTTTTTCTTATTCCCACAAATTCCTACCACCCTTTCCCCCCTTCCATGGTCTACCTCCACTAAACCCTTTTCCCAGAGTTCCTTCTCAATACCAGAGAGGGGGTGACTGGGAGGGAAAGAAAGTTTCCCTAAAGTAACCATTATTTTCTTAAAAGTTAATTATTTCTATTTGGAATTTCCAACAGGCGTGCCACCCCCTACACTACCTCGTACAGAGCCAATCACAGCCAATCACGCTGCCACAGGTGGCAGAGAACCAGCCCCTGCTGAAGAAACCTTCTCCTGACTCAGTTTCCTGATGAACTGTGCTAAGAAAACCCTGCATCCCTCCTGCCAGCTCTAAGACACTCCAGAAAATCTGTTTGGACATTGGGGACTCAGGATTGTTTGCATTTTGAAAATTGTCTTATGGGCGCTTTTGATTGTTTCTGTCATTTTGTGTTGATTCAGTTGATCCTTCAGAGAAGCTTTCTTAATTATATCTAAACGGGGAGTTGTGGAGACCCTGAGAGGCATTCCCTGGGTTAAAGAGACACAAGAAGCTTCCCTCAAAAGCTGTTCAACCCCATTGGCTCCTTCCCTTGTTCCTATGTCCCTCAGCCACTCCCTCCCTATTCCTCCATTGGCCCTCATCTTTGTACTGCCCCGATGCTGCTGTTCAGCCCTTACCTCTCGATACAGAGAAACCTGAACTCTCCCCATGAGTTTGGCCCTTGGACCCTGAACATCTTACTGCATGGCTGAATTAAACATCTGTGGATACTGTGCAAAGGCCCTTTTTGCTTTCTTACCCTGGACTTTATTAGCAGCAATTTTGGCTGCAGCATCCCTTCATGCTATAGTTTAGATAATCACCTTGCAGAGCTCAGGAGCTATATCAGATGTCTTGGAAGTAGGCATATAGAAATGGGTACTTCTTAACAAATAAATATTTATGGAGAGAAGTTGAGGCCTGATATGATTTGATAGAAAAATCTAGCAAATAAGTGAGTTTTGCAAATGGAGCACCATGAGTTTAAAATAATCATCTTAACTGAAATTAACATACAAGACTGGTTAGATCCTAATAATCAAATCATAATGTCCTCTTACTGCAACTCTGAGATTAGTTATGCTATTCCTGTAAAGCAAATATTTTCTTTATTTTTCTCCTTCTTCCTCCACTCCCCCCACCCATAGCAAAGATTACGCCTCTGAGTTTGAAATTAAAAGTATAAAAAAGCACTTATATCTTAGCTATTCAATATCAAGCTATTCTTGACCTGTCAATAAATAGTAGACTCCAGTTTTCCAAGCCAAGAATGCCAGCCCTTCCTGCTCCCTCAGGGTCTAGTACAAAGTTTCCTGCTTTGGGCATGAAGGTTCTGATTCATTTATGTAGGGTGTTAAAGGAAAAAGTGTTTGTTTCCTTGTGAACACAGAAGGTTGCACAAACCTGCAAAGTGATTTACTATTTATTCCTTGCATGTTGAGTCAAATGGTTGTAGAATTATGATTGCAATCATATGACTTGTAGATGCTGGTGTGGATACCACTATGCATACTACCGATACAAAGCCATCTTGGTTCTGCAAAAGGGATCATTAAAAAAATCAGCTTTGGTGGAGAATAACCACAGCTACCTAATTAATGGTGGGCAGGACATTAGAGAACCTTACTAGTTGGCACAGTACAAAGATCAACTTTCTTTAGGATGAAGAACATTCACGTGCCTGCTGGACCGTGTAGTAATTACATATCCTCTGAACAGAGAAAGACATAGTTCTCCCAGAACTTTAGAAGCTGTGAGAAACTTAAAATAAAGAATTCAAACAATTATTATGTCTCTTTCTGTAACCATTGTTTATAAATATAGTTCTCCAGAGTGTACTATTCATAGTTCACCAATAGTGTGAGAAAACATTCCTAGAGGCCAATCAGGTCTTAAGTCCACCATTATTTCTATAAGAATTGTAAATTTCTAATAATAAAGTGTCTTTTTCATACCTTCTAATAATAAAGTCTCTGTATCACCTTTGCTTGTCCCCGATACTACTACAGTAATAGGACAGTAAATGTTTGTGGCTTGACACCACTGCCCCAACCACAGCCAAAGACAGCTCAAAACTGTTCAGTGATGTAATATGAGGAAAGGTGGCACAACTCATTATCGGTGATGATGAGAGAGATGGGGAGACTCCGATATGGTCAGAAGAATCCAAATTTATTGTGGACTACCTATGCTTATATACTATTTTAGGAAGACTAGTAATGTTTTACTACAATGATTGGGTTAATCATCACATAAACAAACTTATGCATTTTACAATATCTCTTGCTTGCAGAAGTCTTGATGTAATTTTATTTTCTGGTAAGTCGGTCTGATTTAATCTTCTTGCAATCTTCAAAGCTGTTTGTTCTTGCCAAGGCATCCTGATTATCAAATCTCTTATGCTAACCAGGTCCAAAGTCCATCATCTGTCTGGTGTGTTCCAGTAACTCATAGGCAGAATTGTCCTGGGAGATGGACATTATTTAGATGTGAATGCCAATTGAAAGTGTTACACACACTATTCTGATTAAAATAATTCACAGAATCATAGAATATTTTATGTTAGAAAGCACCTCTGGAGGCCATGTTGTCCAACCCTGTGCTCAGAGCAGTGCAGTTAGATCAGGCTGCTCATTGCCATGTTCAACTAAGCTTTGACTAGCTCCGGGAAGGGAGATGCTAGTACCTTTCTGGGAAATCTGTGCCAGTATTCACTCACCTCCAGGGTAAAAAAAAAAAATTACAAAAACCCCTGTATATATAATCAGAATTTCATATGTTCCAGTTTGTGTCCACTGCCTCCTATCCTATCACTGATGTACAACTAGCTGACACAAAACCCCATATACATATGTGTTGGATGACATGTCTGTATGTGAAGAATACTGCGGTCATGCAATGTTTCTTCTCTGGGGAAGTCGCAAGTAAGGTATACTTCTCTTGGGAGCATAGCAGTATGTGGCTGTGGTGCAGCTATGTGAAGGCTTAGACGTACCATTTGAGGGTATCTGGCATAGCTGGATAAGTTGCTGCACTGGAAAAGGATGGAGAGCTATGTGATGGATGTTCCCTATGTAGTTCTTGTTTATGTAGCACCTCACACAGCCCAACATACTGGTGTTTGTGGAGCACTTGTTGCAGGGTGGCAAGAGGAGGAAATGGTAGCATAAGCTGTGTAACCTGTGTAACCTGGTACCAGATGTAGGGCTTTGCTATTCCACACATCCCAACAAATCTGTTAAAAGGAGTACTGTTTTTTAAAGGTAACGGTTTCCATTGCCATAAAATCGGATATCAAATTGAGACTATAATTAAGAAACTATAACATAGATCACAAAAGTTCAGTTAACATAACAATGAGCATAATAGAAATGCCCAGAAAAGCTATATCAGGAAACGTTGTTTTAATAAAATGCTCAGAAATCTTAATGAGACTCAATCTGAGTTGAGGAGTGCATGTATAATCGTTGGGAAGGATCAAAGTTTGACAAGAAAGTTTAACAGGTATGTATGCTTGGCAGAAAGCTCTCTGAATGTACAACCCGAGAAAGAAATAGAGATGGAAGCCAGTTTTGATATAGAAGAATAATAGATGTGTAAATTGAGAATTGCTGAGCCAGTTGTTATTGGACAACTAAGAAAGCAAAGGTTATGTCGAGCTGGAAAGAGATTTTATGACTTAGAGCAAAGGATAAGCTGGCCACAAACAAAAGGATGTTTTTATCAAGAAGAAAGATACCACAGGGAAACAAGACATGATGATGTGGCAAGTAGAAAAAAGGTCTAAGAATTTTCCACTGCAAGAAAAATGAAAAACAACTTTAAGCTTAAACTATAACATAATAATTAATGTGATTGGATAGTATTAACCATAATATGGTAATGATAGTAGTTATGGTAGGCTATAGGTAATAGTAAAGGTATTGTATAATTTGGCCTCCTGCTGGGTGCAGATTTGCCCCCAAACAGGCTGCATGGGCCAGATAGCTCAGTCCTCTATGGGACAGACTGCCTGAGAACCCAAGCAGCTCTCAGCTGCTGGCAACCTCAGCAAGCTTAAGGGATATCAGCTCTTTAGTGATTATCAGCTCTTTGCAATTCCAGCTCTTAGCTTGCAAGGTGTCTAGGCAGGCCGGCAGATGCAAGGCGAAAGAGGAGAAGGCCGTTCCAGCATTCCACAGTGATGTCTTAATTGGATGTTCTGCAAAGTTCCAGCGACGACTCTTCTACAGAACTGGGCTAAAACAGCCCATTATATAGGGTATAGGGGGATCAGAAATTGTCCAGAAGCAGGGGTTAAGGAGAAGTGACCTATGGGCTTACAGAGAGATAAGCACAGGTCCGAAAGGTGGAAGAGAGGGGCTTCTAGCTATTCACCATGACTTGGCATTTCCTATCTTTAGGCCTCTGCTCTCCACGGGGCCATTGCAGGCCCATGGCCTGCTACAACTCCACTTTCTGTTTTTAGAAAAAAGGCGTTCCCTATAGTTCTTTTGAAACAGCGAACAAGGCATGAGAACATAGCTAATACAATAACAACTACAAGGAGAATCCACAATATCCCCGTAACCAAAGATGCAACCCATCCTGTTAATCCCCACTGACCGAAAAGGTCATTGACTCAGTCTGGGGTTTTTTCTACTTTCAAGTCCTTCACGAGTTCTTTCAGTTTCTGGATGTTCACATGGATGGATTCCAAGCGTGAAGAGAGATTGAAGCAGCTCATCCCTTCGAAGTCCTCACAGCCGTGTCCGTGGGCAAGCAGCAGGAAGTCCACCGCTGCTCGATTTTGGATTGAAGCATGTCTTGTGGTTTCTTCTTCCTTTAAGAGATCGCTCAGGGCAGCAGATGTAGCGTTAGCTTGCTTACTGAGCCAGCACCCAAGGTGATTGATTTCACCAAGGGCTTTAGCTGCAGCTACCCATGGTAAGAACAGGGAGAAAGCAATCTTTTTTGGTTTGTTCCAATCGTACAATTTGGGATCACAATTTTAATCAAATTCCATATAGGACCTTTTGTGGTGTTTTAATTCACTTTATTTTTTCCAATTATGTAACAGGGTGATATTTGGAGTAAGGGTAGAAAGTTTTCCAAGGGTACAGGGACCTCCCTGGAGTCGGGAGGGGATCCCAGCCCATACTCTTTCACCACAGATGAGAAACATTCCCTTGGATAATACTTTGGGGTGGAGAGAGGACACAGAGATCACACGAGCAGTGTAATTACACCAATCGAGATAGTTTTAGGCTTTGTTAATGGTTGATATGTATTTTCAGTATGTGTTTTTTGTCTGGTCAATTTCTGGTCAATTGTTTTTCGGATGTCTAAAGTAAAATTTGACACAGTATGTGGCCTTGGAGGACCCCAACAGGTCCAATTCTTGGGGTTCCTCTAGAGCATTGGGCAGCATTTTTGTCCACTCATCCCATGTATCTCCCAGGTTGGGTCTCTTACCTGTGGTGCGGAGGAGCTCTGAGTTATAGACAGGCCAGTCATCTGCTACAAAGGGAATTCCTACTAGACATGTGGAAAGTGGGTTATCAATGCTTCCCATGGATAGGCACATGTTATCCTGTTTTAATGTCTTTGCTAAAGTTACCCAGACATTATGGCTAGGCTGTGGGCTAATCCAGCCGATGGCACGCGGTACGGTGAAGAACATCCAGGCGGCAGTGAGGACAGCACCAAAGGAGATATTTTTCATCTTTGGACAGGAATGGGGATTCTGATAGGGAATATAAGCAGAATTTGTTATCTTTATGATGGGAGGGGAGGGGAGGGTTTTGTCCCTTGTTCCTTCCTTCTGTTCCTTCCCCTCCCCCCCCTTTTTTTTGTCTTTTTATTTCTAAGCTAAGGGAGGGGGAGTGGGTACAGGGTTAAAGATTTTTGAAAAGAGTTAGGAAAAGGGAATAATAGGGTTTTTTAGGGTAGAAAAGGGGTAACAACATATAATTCAGAGAACACTTTTGTGTTCAGGCTATCTTTGGCTTATGGTTTAATGCAGCAGAATGTTATGCAGCTTTCTATTTTGTCTTCTGTCACGTGGTAGGACGGTCTGTTCTTCTGTTTGTGGGTATTCGGCGATGTCTTCGTCTCCAGGCAGAACTGGTTTGGTTTTGCAGAGCTCTTGTGTTTGACTCAGGGGAATTCTTGTCACCGTTTGTAGGAGTAGTGTTTGCAGTGCCTAGGTATGGTTTTATGTTTTTTCCTGGGTACCATCTTGGACCAGATGGTAGTAGCATGCATGCATATCCTCTGCCACAGGTAATCTGTGACAGTGGTCACAAGGGTTCTTGGATGAGGCAAGAGATGAGAATGTTGACTCCATATTCAGAAGGCTTGATTTATTATTTTATGATATATATATTACATTATAACTATACTAAAAAGAAATAGAAGGAAAGGTTTCCTCAGAAGGCTAGCTAAGCTAAGAATAGAATAGAAAAGAATGATAACAAAAGGAGCTCTCTAGGACTCTGTCCGAGATAGCTCGGCCCTTGATTGGCCATTAATTATAAACATCCAAGATGGGCCAATCACAGATGGACCTGTTGCATTCCACAGCAGCAGATAACCATTGTTTACATCTTGTTGCTGAAACTTCTCAGCTTCAGCAGGAAAAATCCTAAGAAAGGATTTTTACAAAAGTATGTCTGCGACAGTAATCAACTGGAAAGGCCCAGAAATTTGGTGTGTTTCAGGGTCCTTCACTAGCATGGGTGGTTTCTCAGTGAGCTTTGCTTGGGTGGTATTTGCAAAGTGGCGAAGTATTGGTGGGTCAGGCTCTGATGCTGTACAGTTCAGGAAGTTGATGACATAGAGAGCCTTGCAAAGTCTTTCCACTGGAGATGTGATTCTCGTGTCTCTGTTCTGTTGATTGAGGACTCTTTTGAGGGTTTGATGTGTCCTTTCCACAATGGATTGTCCTCTGGGGTTTGCAGGTATGCCTGTCTTGTGTGCTATTCCCCACTCTCTGAAGAACTCATTTAACTTACGGGAGGTATAGGCTGGTCCATTATCTGTTTTGATCTCCTTTGGTACTCTCAGGGTGGCGAAGGCGAGGAGGAAGTGTTTTATTGTGTGCTGTGTAGTTTCTCCTGGATGTGTTGATACAAATACTGCTCCTGAAAACGTGTCAACCGACACATGCACGTATTTTGACCTTCCAAAAGGTGTGAAGTGAGTCACATCTGTCTGCCACAGCTGGCAGCTGTTCAGACCTCAGGGATTGACTCCCATCCCCATAGATGGTATCTGATAGTTTTGACAGTTCAGACATGTAGCAACAATAGCTTTTGCCTGATCTTTTGAAAGCTTGAACATTCTGACAAGGGCAGGTACATTTTGATGAAAAAATGCGTGTGACAACTTTGCCTGGGCAAAGATGTTAGGAACATAAGCAGTTTCTACTGCCATGGCTAATGCATCCGCTTTCCTGATCTCTTCTGTGATGATACCTGGGAGGTCAGTGTGTGACCTCACATGCATTATATGGTAAGGTTGCTTTCTGTGGGGGATTAAGTGTATTAATTTAGAAATCAATTGGTGTAACTTTGGATTGGAAACCTCTTTGAGAAGAGCATGTTCTGCTCTCATAGCTATACCAGCAATATAAGCTGAATCTGTGACCAGATTAAAGGGTTCGTTTTTGAACTTTTCAAAGGCTCTGACAACAGCTGCTAACTCTGCAATCTGTGGAGATCCCGCCACTATTTGTACGTCAGATTCCCATTTTTGTGTCCGAGGGTCTTTCCATGTCATTACAGACTTGTGGGATGACCCTGAGCCATCTGTAAAGATGGTTAGAGCTTTGAGAGGTGTTCTACTTTGGACTAATTTTGGGGTCAGATGAAAGGTTACATCACGATTAAAAAGTTTGTGTTTTGGGATCTGAACTGAAATTTGGCCTGTATAGCTGTGTAGGGCAAACTGGAGATTTTCATTGGTCTGGAGCAAATTCTCCAAGTCCCCAGTGGTCAGTGGCAAGTATATGCATGTGAACTCACACCCTGCAAGAGAGCTGAGGCAAGTTCTGGCCTTTTTTATTAAATGTGCCATGATTTCCTGGAAGATGGTAATTGTCTTTGTAGGTTGGTTGTTTGTAAAAATCCATTCCAGTATCAGGAAAGGGTCTCGTAGCTGAATGCCCCATTGAAAAATCAGTCCATAGAGTCGAGCTGCTTTTTCCCAGAATGACGAACTGGAAATGCAGGTTGGGCTCGAAGCGATGGGCTTTGCGTGAAGACAGGGCTTCTTGGACCTTGGTGATGGCATCTCGGGCTTCTGCTGTGAGAGTGCATGGAGAATCCAGGTCTTCGTTGCCACAAAGAAGGTTGAACAGGGGAGCCAGGTCCTCTGTTGTAATTCCTAGCAGTGGATGTACCCAGCTGATGGATCCGCACAGGCCGTGTAAGTCTCTCAGGGTTTTTGGGTCGTCTCGCATGGCGAGCTGCTGGGATACGATGGTCCTTTCCCTGATCTGGACTCCAAGGTAAGTCCATGGGTTGGTGTACTGTAATTTGTCCTCACGAATCTCAAATCCTGCCTTTTCTATGGTTTAAATGGTCTTTTTAACTGCTTTGTCTAAGTAAGCTTTTTCTGATGCACAAACCAGGATATCATCCATATAGCAGTGGACGATTGCATCTGGAAATAATTTCCGAATGGGAGACAGGATGTGAGCAACGTACCACTGGCTTATAGTGGGACTGTTTTTCATGCCTTGAGGAAGATAACACCAATGATATCTTTTAAGTGGGGCCTCTCTGTTAAGCGAGGGAACGGAGAAAGCAAACCGCGGAGGGACCTGGGGGTGAAGTGAAATGCTGAATAAACAGTCCTTAATATCTATGATAGCAAGTGTCCAGTCTCTAGGCAGCATCGATGGGGAGGGCAGGCCAGGCTGGCGGGGGCCCATGTCCTCAATGACCTCACTGATTTTGCGAAGGTCGTGGAGGAACCTCCCCCTGTCCGTTCCAGGCTTTTGCAGTACGAAGACTGGAGAGTTCCAAGGGCTGATGGTCTCGACGATGTGGCCTTTGGCGAGTTGTTCTTCCATGAGGGCTTGTAGTGCGCGCAGCTTGACTTTAGGGAGGGGCCACTGTTTGATCCAGATCGGGTCATGGCATTTCCAGGTGAGCTGAGGGGTATCTGGCAGTGCGTGCTCCTCTGTGGCCCCGATTAGAAATCCCAAGTGGGAATACGTAGGGAATCCCGCCACTGGGATAGAACGTCCCTGCCCCAAAGGGTGATGGGGGCCCTTACCACAAATGGGCAGATGCTGCCAGCTTGCCTTCAGGCCCTTCGCCAAGGATGTTGTTCTTGCTTCGCATGGATACCGTAGCTCCATCGATCCCTGAAATCATGCCTGCAACAGGTTGTAGATCCCAGCGTGCTGGCCATTCTGAGCGGGCGATGATGGTCACATCAGCACCGGTGTCCAGCATGCCCGGTAAGTGGATCTTCTCTCCTCTGCAGGTAAGACTGCACTCAGTGGTAGGCTTGCTTGGTCCCACAACTTGTGCCCACATTGCTGTAGGGTTCAGAGGAATCTGTTCCCTGTGATTCTTTGGGAGTAGAACGGCTTGTGCGATCGGAGTTCCCTTTGAAAGGAAAATGGTAAGTCCATGCAGTACAGCTGGACAAGAGTCTCTTGTCCCGGGCGCACTGTTTGTACTTCTGGAACAACGAAGATTTCCTTTGGGCTATGGAGAGTGTCACCTATAATTAAGCTGTCCGAAGGACCACCTTTTGGACCATATTTGCCTGTGGGAACATGATAAACATTCTCATTAATAAAGTCAATGGACAGAGCAGTTACCAGTTGGCGGCGGGTTCCCATCTGTATCACCCCCTGTGTTGGGTCCTCTTCTTGTGGTCCGGAACCTCCTGGGATGGTGTGTGGTTGGGTCTGGGTGGCCTTTGATTTGTTGTCATAGCCCGGGGCTCCACCAGGCTGCGCGAATTGTTTCCCGAACACTGTTTATAGCGCAGCTGATTCTGGGGGTCTTTGATAGGTGTTACGGGGGTTTCTGGTAGGTGACCTGTCTGGACAGTCCTTTAGAAAATGTCCAAAATCTGCACAGTGAAAGCAGCGGGCCTGGTCTTTAGAAGCCATTGCTGCATATGCACCAGAAATTCCTTCAGCAATACCCTTAGC
This sequence comes from Diglossa brunneiventris, assembly GCA_019023105.1. Lineage (NCBI taxonomy): Eukaryota > Metazoa > Chordata > Aves > Passeriformes > Thraupidae > Diglossa > Diglossa brunneiventris. Next base: position 76,945 of record JAFCGX010000582.1, read on the forward strand.
AACTGCTTGGGCCACTGTATTTTCAGTGGACGAGTGACGTGTACAGCTTTCCAGCATTTGCTCTATGGTAGGTTCTGCATCCAAGGGTAGAGACCTCAGAATTGTTTTGCATTGTTTGTTTGAGTTACCCATGGCAAGCTTGCACAACAGTTCCTTTCTTGCCTCTGAGCTCTCTATCTGTTTTTCCAGAGCATCTTTAATTCTGTCTACAAATTTGATAAAGCTTTCATCTACTCCTTGTTTAATATTAGAAAAATGCATAGTATGCATTGAATCGTCATGGGGTGAGAAGTAAGGAGGTTTTTGCTGCCATTGCCACATCTTGCAGTGCATACTTGGACAGTGTGTCGGCTTGGTCAGAGGGTTTCTGTAAACCCCCTTCCCCAGCCAGCTGTTCTACCATAAAATTTGTCTTATCAGCATTTGTAGAATATGAGTCTGATAATGTTTCTAATTGTCTTTTCCAATGCCTTTCCCATAACAGATATTCCGCTGGGGAAAGGAGGCAGTGGGCAATATTTTTAATATTGTGGGGTACTAAAACGTGTGCCGAGAACATAGCTTCTAAGAAATTTCTAAAAATATGTGAGCTTCTGCCATGTTCTTTGGCTATATTTCTTAGTTGTATGAGTTCCTTATTTGAGTTAGGTTCCCATGTCTTTATACTAGAGGCCCCTCCTTTCTTTCCCTTTTTATAATCTACTAGGAAGGCATTATTTTTCCATGCAATCTGCCAATCACCGGCCTTAGTCGCTTCTATCTTAATTTGAGCCCATGGATCAATGTCCTCTGTATCAGAATCAGAGTCACTGTGGCTACTGTCATCCTCAGAGGAGGAGTGAGAGGGAGCAGGCCGTGCCCTATGCTTTTTACGGTGTTTTGAAACGAGATTTTTCAGGGGCTTTGGGGGCTGTGAGGAGGCACATGGCAGAGCTTGGTCAGAGGGAGGCAGCAGTGGGGCTGGAATGGTAGCACAGCATGCCCAGGATTGGGGGAGTGAGGTGGTACCGTGGGGGGTCTCTGGGATTCCGTTCGGGTGACGTTGAGGGTGGGCGGGCGGATGGAAAGCCATGGGGGGGGGGGGGGGGGCAAGGGGGGAGCAAGGGGGGAGCGGGGGCAGTGAGACCGGTCTGGGGTGCCACGGCTACAGGGTGGTGTGCTGGGGCTGGGGCGTGCCGGCACGCAGGCGGACCTCATGCTATGGCAGGCAGGCTGGAATGGGTGGGGGTACACGTGGGGACGGGAGGGGCGGCAGCCGGGGTGGGGCTGAGATCGGGGGAGCGGGGACGGGGGTGAGGAGGACCGGGGCGGGGATGGGGGCAGGAGGGGGGGTGGGGGAGGCCGCGGCAGAGGCAGGGAGAGCCACAGCGGCGGGGGCTGCAGCGGGGGCGGTGGAAGCGGCGATAGGGGTGGGGGGGAAGGCAGGAGGGGTGGGGGGACCTGAGCCGGCATAAAAAGGCACGGTTGCACTCGCAGATAAGATACCAGACGCGTCGGAATTCGTGTTTGCCGTGTCCGGGGGCCAGGGAGGGGGAAGGAATGACAGCACAGACCCCGCAGGCACGAAGCGGGGGGTTGGAGTGGACGATGCGAGCTGTGCAGGGAGAGGGGTAGGGGCAGCGGCGGTGGCGGCGGCGCTAGGACCCAGAGAACCCGAGATCAGGGGGCTGCATTCCAGAGAAGGATTTTTATCAGCGTGATTAGCATTTGAAAGAGGATCTTCTGTCCCTCTTGCAAAAGCCTGCCTGGCATGCGGTCTATGTCTGCTAGCTTTTTCTACAGTCTTGGTTATAATATGAAACAGAGGCATATACTGAGTTACTGAAAAATCTTGGTTAGTTTGCAAATTATATATTGCGGTCCCAACTTTGTCTCAAAAGAAGCCTTTAGTGAAAATGTCTGTGTTAGTATCTGGAAACTGAGAAAGAATCCATTTTATAAATTTTTTTAGGTTAGTTTTTGAGAGTTTACCTTTAGAGAAAGAAAAGTTGTTAGAGGATAAGATTTCTAGGATTAGTAAATTGAAATCTCTCTCGTTCTGGGATCGTTTCAAGGTACAAATTTTTGATCCCATTTTTCCCCGTCCCTTCCAGCAGACAAAACGAGAAAAAAAAAAAAGAAAAAAAAAAAAGGAGGAGGAGCCAGAGAAAAATGCACACAGTAGGGGCTGTTTTAAAACTTACACTTCAGCCGTGTGGGTCCGAGGTCTGCTGGAGGTGGTCTGCCTTGTCAGTTTCCTTGAACAATTTCGTTCAGGTCTCAGTTTCTGAGGGCCAACTGACACCCCCCGCAGAGAAGTCCTGCTATAACGAAGTCTCTCCCCACAAGGGCCGCAGCGTTCTGAAAGGCAGTTACAATTTCCAAGAAATGCTGCTCGAGTTGTTTCCTTGTGTTCCGTGCGCCACGTAATTCGGCCTCCTGCTGGGTGCAGATTTGCCCCCAAACAGGCTGCACGGGTGGATAGCTCAGTCCTCTATGGGACAGACTGCCTGAGAACCCAAGCAGCTCTCAGCTGCTGGCAACCTCAGCAAGCTTAAGGGATATCAGCTCTTTTAGTGATTATCAGCTCTTTGCAATTCCAGCTCTTAGCTTGCAAGGTGCCTAGGCAGGCCGGCAGATGCAAGGCGAGAGAGGAGAAGGCCGTTCTGGCGTTCCACAGTGATGTCTTAATTGGATGTTCTGCAAAGTTCCAGCGACGACTCTTCTACAGAACTGGGCTAAAACAGCCCATTATATAGGGTATAGGGGGATCAGAAATTGTCCAGAAGCAGGGGTTAAGGAGAAGCGACCTATGGGCTTACAGAGAGATAAGCACAGGTCCGAAAGGTGGAAGAGTGGGGCTTCTAGCTATTCACCATGACTTGGCATTTCCTATCTTTAGGCCTCTGCTCTCCACGGGGCCTTTGCAGGCCCATGGCCTGCTACAATTGTATATTATGTTGATTGGTTGCTATGTATTAGATGCTCAGCAAAGAAAAATATATAATGAACTGTTGTCGCTGTTGAGTAAGAAAACGGCACGGACTCCAAGAAGGCTGGTTTACACAACAGCAGCTTTAATGTGAAAAATTCTTCTCTTTTTATAGACAGTTCTGAAACATTCCACTTGATTGGCTAATTAACAAAAAGACCTTTCTCACAAACAATCCTTGAGAAGAACAGAAAAACAGAGAATAGGAAAACACCACCTGCAGGGGTTGTGTAATAAAAAAGTTATCATAGTTTCTCTACAACTCGCTAAAAGTCTCACAAGTCTGTTGTGAGAAAACTTACCTCGTTTTCTCGCTCTCTGACCAGGCTGTCACATCCTCACACTGTAAAGGGTCTTCAGGCTTGTCTACAGCTGTGGCTGACAGCTGTATGCGTGGCTCTGTCACCCACAACCCTGGACTTTTGTAACATCTTGGATACAGTAAACTGCATTTTGAAGAGCTGCCTGAAGTCCCGCATCTCTCGTCTCAGGCTCTTACTTACAATATGTCCTCTTTTCATATGGTGATGCTTTAATGTAACAATACTGCAGAGTAGGCATGGTGCATAGCCACATTTTCCATCTTTGATTTTTTTTATTATCAAGCATCAATTGTCCCTCCTTTCTTTCTCTCTCTCTTTAATTCTTCTTTCTCATTTATAAAATAATCCTTTCAAACCAGCACAGCTAAAAGTTTTTATCAAGCTGAACTCTTAGTTTGCCATAATTTTTTCTCAAATCATCGCATTAATTCAGAATAAAACAATTTAAATAAATGTATAATAAAATTATTTGCATGTTCATGAGCTATCTGGGGTAGACACAGTATTACTGGAGGTTTTTCTTTGGGGATTACAACAAAATTTATGTTTATTTTCTTGTTTTCCACAAGATGTTTTGATCTCCTAAAGAAAATAACTTATTCTTTTCCTTTCCTTAAGATAAAATGTCCACTTTTGACTACATTTATTTGAGAGTAATGTAATTTATCAATTTGCTCATTTGGAACTAGGATTGAATTTGTGTTTGGAAAGCATATGCCAAAATACCTCCTTTTTTAAAATTTCTAATGTGGTGAAAGAAATTGAGGAGATTTTTATCTAAAAATCCTACATCCAAAATTGATTATTTAGGCCAGATTTTGATCATCATCGCACTAATGTAAAGTTAGCTTATTTCTATTAAAGTCAATAGAATTACATCTGGGTAAAAAATAGTGCAAGTAAAATAAAATCAGATGTATATATTTAGAATAGCTGTTCTGTATGAATGAAATGGTTTCAATGCAAGCTGATTGTCACTATAGGACACGAAATAAAATGACGCGAACACTGGAATCTCGAAGGTAAAAACAAGAGCGTTTAATTTCTGACTCCAACATTTATAGATTTTCAAAAGTGACAGTGGATTGGAGGATAACAATGCCACCTCTCCAAAGACACTGGACAAACCAACAGTCCATCAAATTTCTTCTCCTCCAGAAAAGAATGCAAACCAATAATTATTACGAGAAAAGCACGTGAGAAAGTTTGTTACAAGAATGTAAACATTAGAAGGCTTAGAAGAACTTAAAAGAACAGGGCAACATCTCACCCTTTTTCCGTTTAAAAAGAAAAAGAAAAAATGAACAATGTGAAAAGGAAAAATGAACAATGTTCAGTGTCCACTTGTGGAGGAATCATGGGAGTGATCACTTGTATCATCTGCATCTGAGTCATCACTCAATGATTCATCCACTTGATGACTTTCAGTTTGGTCACAGTTTCCATTTTGCCCGTCGGCCAGATTCTGTCTCTAGGGTCGCAGGTCAGGGTGAACACACTTCAAAGGTAGCCAGTGTACCCCAGTATCTGTGGATATGCATGCATACCCACGCCCCGAAGTGATAAGGTCATAGGGACCTTCCCACTGTTTGGTGACTAAATTCCACACCCGAACCTTCGCTCGAGGCTGATGTGTCTCATCCGCAGCCTGTAAGAAAAGGTGATGATTCAAAATGACAGAATTATTTGAGTTCTGAGGCACAGTGAGATGATTGATGGCATACAAAGCTTTTGCCAACTGACTGTGCGGGATTTCACCCTGCATTCCCGGTTTTTGTTTTTGAAGAACCTGCTTCAGAGTACCATGAGCGTGTTCTACAATAGCTTGACCAGTAGGAGAATGAGGGATACCAAACCTGTGTGACACACGCCACAACTGCAGGAACGGCCGCACCTTCTGCGATGCGTAAGCAGGACCATTGTCGATTTTCACAGCAGAAGGTATGCCCAGAACGGCAAAGGCCTGCCTCCAGTGGGCAAGGACATCGCGGGCCTTTTCTCCAGTATGAGCAGAAGCCCACATTGCAGAGGAGAACGTGTCCACAGTGACATGCACATACTTGAGCCGTCCAAACTAGGCAATCTGTGTGACATCGGTCTGCCAAAGCTCCAAGGCCCTAAGGCCTCTGGGGTTTACCCCTGCCGGCAAAGGCGTAGCGAGAGCGTGACAGTCGTCACACAACTCAACAATGTCACGAGTCTCAGCTGGCATCAGCTGAAACTGCTTCTGCAAGGTATGTGCATTCTGATGGAAAAACCCATGTGATGCCTTGGCCTGTGCGAGTGTGTCAGGCTGAGGTGCTACCCACGCTGGGTTAGCCAACTTGTCAGCCCTCATGTTACCTTCCACTATAAACCCTGGCAAATTGGTGTGACTCCTCACGTGCAGAACGCAGAAAGGATGAACCCGGGCCTGAATGGCACACCACAATGTCTTCAGTAAATGAAACAAGGCAAGATTACTGACCTCCTTCAAAACTGAATGACCCAACTGTGACGGTGTTCACAGGGGTCTCAGGATGAGGGAAGAGACGAGGATAGGACTCCATGTTTCAAAAGGCTTGATTTATTATTTTATGATATATATTATATTAAAACTATACTAAAAGAATAGAAGAAAGGTTCTCATCAGAAGGCTAGCTAAGAATAGAATAGGAAGGAATGATAACAAAGGCTCTGTCTCGGACTCTCTGTCTGAGCCAGCTGGGCTGTGATTGTCCATTAATTAGAAACATCCAACATGGACCCAATCACAGATCCACCTGCTGCATTCCACAGCAGCAGATAACCATTGTTTACATTTTGTTCCTGAGGGCTTTCAGCCTCTCAGGAGGAAAAATCCTAAGGAAAGGATTTTTCAAAAAGGATGTCTGCGACACCCAACCGCTGTGCGATGTCGGCCACATAGGCAGAATCCGTGATCAAATTGAAAGGTTCCTGGGAAAATTTCTCAAATGCCATGACAGCAGCCTTCAATTCAACCAATTGGGCTGACCCATCCTTATAACCCTTCCAGAACCTGCCACTCAGATCCGTCCCTCCAAGTAACAATGGCCTTTCCTGTTTTCTCTGAACCGTCAGTGAAGACGGTGGGTCCTTGCACTGGTTCCTGACTATTTTTGGGCCTCAAAGGTATTTGTGTGAATTTTGCCATATGCAGTAGCCTATGATTGGGCAGATCATAAGTGATCTGCCCTGAAAAGTTTTCCAGAGCACTTTGCAGGGACACACTGTTTGCAAAGCTCTAGTCAAAATCCTCCTGCTGTACTGGGAGTATGATCTTTGCGCGATCCGCGCCCATCAATTGCAAACACCATTGCCGGCATTTGATTATCAAGCGAGCAATTAGCTCAGACAATGGGCTTGCCATCTTCTGCAGCAGATGGGGCAGGAAAACCCATTCCAAGATGTGCAAGGAATCAGACCATTTGTCACTCCATTGGCCAATGATGCCTGTGGGATGCGAATCCGGAGTGGTAATGAACACAGTGACATCAACGGAGGGATCAATGTAATAAACCTGGCAAGCAGAAACAGCTCGCTGAACCACCTCCAGCACCTGACGTGCCTCGGGGGTCAATGTGCAAGGCAACTTTAGATCAGTCTCCTTTCAACAAATCATACAGAGGAGACAGCTGTGCGTCGGTTAGTCCCAAGTACTGATGTAACCAAGCGACGACACCCACCAATTTCTGGGCATCATTCAGTGTCTTCACCGAATGCACAAATTGTACCTCCTGGTGTCGAATTGTCTGTTCCAGAATTTTGACCCCCAAATACTTCCAAGGTGGTTGTTGTTGAACCTTTTCTGGAGCCACCTGCAGTCCATGAGCATGCAAAGCATCAAACAACCGAGGCTGAATCCTCAGCAGCTCATCTTGGGTGGACGCAGCCACCAAAATGTCGTCCATATAATGATACAGATGGGCATCAGGAAACTGCTTGTGAACTCCAGACAAGGCACGGGCCACATACCATTGCCATATGGCCGGAGAATTTCGCATGCCCCTAGGGCAAAGTCCTCCATTGATATTGCTGTGAGGGCTCAGCTTTGGTAATTGCTGGCACCGAGAAGGCAAATTTTGGTCTGTTATCAGGATGCAAAAGAATTGTAAAAAAACAATCCTTCAAATCCACAGTGAGGACCGGCCAATCTGCGGGAAGCATGGTAGGCAATGGCATGCCCGCCTGCAATGTTCCCATGCTTTCCATCATGGCATTGATCTTTCGGAGGTCTTGTAACAACCTCCATTTCCCAGATTTTTTCTTGATGCAGAAGATAGGAGTGTTCCAGGGACTGGTAGAAGGCTCCAGATGACCCTGGTACAACTACTCATGCACCAGATTTCGAAGAGCGACTAATTTGTCTTGAGGGAGGGGCCACTGGTTCTCCCAGACAGGTTAGTCCATTAGCCACCGTATAGGAGGCGTAGGACACTCTGCGCCCTTCATCACAGTGGCCCCCATCAAAAATCCGTCCTGATGCGCAACCCACACGCAGACAGAACATGCCTTCCCCAGAGGTTATCAGGAGTTGAAGTAAAATGAAGCCAAATCACGGCCGTCTGTCCCTCCTGGTTCGCAACGAGCACGGGCCTCTGGCTCAAGTAGCATTGCGCCATTTCCTCCCAGTCCTGCGACAGGGGTCTCCACGGGATTCAGGGGCCACTCTGGGGGCCAGGCGGCAAGGGAGACAACTGTGACGTCTGCGCCGCTGTCAAGAAGCCCACGGAGGCAGATCTCCGGCGGCATCGCACCAGGGATGGACAGGGTACATAGCATCTCGGGATGTTCTTTGGTCAGGACAGCGGTCCAGTGAACTTGAGGCGGCCCAGTGGATCCAAAGCCGCCGTCTCCACACGACCGGTCAACTGTCCTGCGAACAGAGGACTTAAAAGGCACAAGTTGAGCAATCCGCATTCCTTTAGGGATAGTGACAGGGGGGTGGGTGTGGAGACCATGGCCCAAATCTGTCCTGTGAAATCTGCATCAATGAGTCCGAGGTGCACAATGATGCCCTGAAGGGTGGCACTAGATCTCCCTATAAGGAGAGCACTTATGCTCTCACCCAAGGGACCAAAGGCATCCGGGGAAACCTTGTGTATTTTGCGAGATTCTAAGACAACTGTTGCTGCTGTGCAGGCATCAACACCTGCTGAGCCGCAGGTGCTGCCTGCAAGCCGACTAAACAGACCTCCATCGGCTCCAGGGCCTGGAGAGAAGCTTGTGTCTGGGTGCGTCTCCCCTTCACGCTCTTCCCATTTCCTGAGCCCAGCAATGCTTGGCCATTAATATTAGCAGTCACCTTACAGACATTTTTCATATGGTTCGGCCTTCCACACCGACCATACAAAAACAAGGGAGTTTCGACCTTCTGTGCTTTCTTTCCCTGTTTCTTGCTGGCCTGAGCATTCCCCTGCTGTCGCTGCCTGCCCTGCGATACTGCCCAGATCAGCTGCACAGCAGTAGCCAAGGCAGCCATCTTATGACCTGAGGAGCCTATCTTTGCACAGGCCTCTGCCATCTGGGAGACAGAAGGATCACCAGGAAGAGCCTCTATGATTCTCCTACAATCGTCATTGCAGTTGCATCTCGCAAGGTTTGTAATCACAAGCTTCCTTGTCTCAGGATCTGCCACCTGCTTCTCCACAGAGGCAGTCAGCCTCCCTGCAAATCGTAGGAAAGACTCATCAGCCCCCTGGAAAATGGTCGCAAACGACTGCTTTGGAGCAGCCAGTTCTATGGTCTGGCTTCCATGCCTATTGTCTGACACTGGTCAAGCACAAGGGGATCAAAGCCAACCTGTCCATTAGGACCAGCATAATTGCCTGTGCCCAACAGCACATCAGTGCCAATCACATGCCTGGGATCCTGCATACTCAGCGTAGCATTCCGCTCTGTTGTAGTGCTTTTCTTTATTTGGCATGTTCACTGTTTAATTTGTAGTTTTGCAATCCCTCTGTATTGTCCTCCCCCTGTCTTTAGAGTGGCACAGGCCCCCCATTTTCTATCTTATGTTTCTAAAATTGGACTTGCTCCCTCATTGTTATTCAGTTCAGTTAAGTGTCAGTTTTTCTGTTTGTTACCTAGCTACTCCCTGCCAAGTTTCAAACCCCTCCCCTTCCCAGTTGTCAACCCCTCCTGTCCCTACCCTTTTCCCCAGAACCTTCCTTGTTTCTCCTTCCATTAAATGTCAATCCCTCCCCGAACCTGCCCTTCCCTCTAGAAACTTCCCTGTCAGTTTTGTATCCTTTGAAACCCCATTAGTTTACTTAAACAGTTCTCCTCCCTTGAAATCTTCCATTGGTTTACACATTGTATTCCCCGCCTTGTGTTCCACCCCCAGTTCTCCCCATTAGTTAAAGATTCTATTCTCCCCTGAGACCTCCTCCATTTATAAGCTAGTTTCTGCCCTCAGTTCAGGGTCCTGGGACCCTAGACTCGGGGAGTTTTGCCATCGAATAAAGTTACCCCAGTTCCACTGAGGCAGAGTGGAAATTTTCCAAGGTAGAAATCTATTTTGATTTAGGTGAAATTTACATTTTTGAGTTGAGTCTGTGGTTAGAAAACATAGCTATTTAGCCTGACTGCAAAGCCTAGGCTCAGAGAAAGATTGCTTCAGTGAAGGACAGAGATAAGGG